>JAKUCV010006333.1:4861-64960 GCA_028386065.3 Turnera subulata
TTTATCTTTCGTCGGTGAGCGCTTCGGACTCACCCCTCGCCTGCGGGGTTTCATCCCGTAGGATGAGTTGTTTGTAGTGCAGGAACGTACGGGGCAAGCTGAAGCGTACCCTCGGACAGGACTCGGATCCATTAGTTGCATTGGGCTTGCATATGTTAACATGTGAGTCATAAGTCTTCCGCTGTGCATATTGTTGAGTTTTCTGCTGTGTGTATATTGTAATTGGGCCATTGGGCCGGATGGTGGTTGTTGTTGATGTCCCCGAGGATTCGGGTGACGAGTACCTTGTTGGGCCGAAGGGCCAGATTTCAGTTTTGTTATTGGGCCGTTGGCCAGTTTGTCGTTTTATTTACTGCTGTTGGCCTTTATTGGGTTGGGTTGTCATAGTTCCGGCACGTGTTTACTGTGTACGGTAAATACGGGTCGGGGCGTTTCAAAATGTGAATGGATTTATAGATGTTCCGGTTCAAGTATGAATGGATTTATAGATAATAACTAATGGATTAATTCAATCAAAAACAAATAATGAATGGATTAACGATAAAGTCTGCAATCAGTGAACAAATATAACAAAAAAAAAAATTGGATGCATGTTTAATTGAAGTATAAATATATATATATATATATATATATATATATATATATATGCGCGGTTTTTTTTTTGTCTTCCTTGTGTTTTGGTCGGGAGACAGGTGATTAACATTGGGTTTTTTTAATGATATTAGTTCAAAAAAATGATATCTGTTCTTATTAAAGATATTTCTTTTTTTTTTTTGAGAAAAAAATATTTCTAATTTTATTATGTGTCATTGTGACATGCAATTTCCTGAGCAATAACCCACTACCCCATGAACATGAACCCACCACCTCATGAATAAGAACCTAGACATCATACTTCACACATTCAATTATTTTCTTTTGACTAATTTTTCCCTTTTCGCATAGTTCCCAAGGGATTGAGATCCTCTCCTGTAAAGTTATGTCCTGTTAGTTGAATCGTGGTCATGATTTTCAAAATCAATGGTGAGAATTTATTTTTACCTTATTTAATTTTTTTAGTTTTTCTTACCTTACATATTTTAGAGCCATTGATCAAACAAATCAACGGTATTTATTTAACAGGATCTCTCCTGTTGAATACTGTACAGGAGAGGATCCAAATCCGTTCCCAAGCCCCCCATTCTGTAGATCGTGCCTATTTTAGAACCATTATTTGTAAAATTAGTAAGCTATTTGGAACCTAATTATTTTTGAAAAGTCAATTTTAACTTGCTTTAACTACAGAATAAAACACATCCATTTACACATTTTATGTAAGCGGTAACAGAAAAGATCATTAAATACTTCATTAACAAATTGGCTCTTTTTTTCTCTTAAAACGCCCAATTCCCAAATTATATAAATCGATTAGCCTTCTTTCCTACTGGAACCTTCTAGAGTACAGTACACTTCCATCAAAAAAGTAAAAAAGGAAAAACAAGAACTCCATTTTCTCCTAGCCATTAGATTGGGAGAAAATCAACGGTCTCCATCATCGACCGATGAATTCCTGAATCGTCACTTTTTTTTTTTTTTTGCCTTAAACCCTCTTTAAATACAACCCTTGCAGTAGTTTCTACTACACGCTACTACCACACTCAACTACGAGGTCAAACCAAATTCTCCCGAGGTAAAAATATGATCTTCGACCTTTCACTAATTTGTTGATTAGGTTTTTCGCTGTTTCGGTTGTTTAATCTTTATTCTTTAGATCATTTGTCAATGATTTCAACGCTTCGGGTCACGTTAGTTTATTTATTAATGACTGATTTGTTCACATGCTTCAGTGTTGATGACCTTTTTCTTATTATTTTTTGGTCGTCTGTTGACAACTTGACATTAATCATTTGAGAACGATATTTTTGCTTTAGCTGTTTGACGATATTTTTAAGTGGTTATAATTGGGTTTTGGTGAACCCTTTGCTTAAAGGGAGAAAGGAAAAAGAACACTAAAGATCGTTCCTCGCTATGATTTGTTGGTTGGTTTTTTATTTCTCTTCATTTGGACTGTTTGAATGATTTGTTTAGAGTAATTTGTTTGATATATTGTCTTCTTTTTGTTTTGTTGTAAATGTGATCCTGTTGGCATTTACCGTGATAATGAGCCTTAATGATCATTTGATTCTTCTGAAAGCACTCATGCGTTGTGGGTTTTATGTTAGTGGATGAATTTAGTGGTGGTAGATCCTTTGCTTTGCATGTTTCTCCTTCATTTAGATTTTTGTGATGCTGTGAAAACATCCATTGAATATCTTGATCATTTTGACACTGGCACAATTTGACAAGAATTTCTTTTGCAAATTTTTAGTATGTAAACACAAGCATTGATACTGGATCGTAGTGGAGAGAGTCTTGTTGCTTTTGGTTTGTTTTGGGTAATTTCATTTTTGATTACTAATACCATTACCATGTCCAATCCAACATAAAATGCAATATCTGCACACATTCTAATGCAAAGTCCTGTATATTTTGTTGGTCAGTGACAAATTCTCCGACAATGAGTAAGTACAACAATTATCAGGGTTCATCCAAGCAGCTGTCGCAGTACCAGCGGCCCCAGAAGGCAACATCAGGCTACTACATTTCTAATCCGAGAACAGGCACTAGTGCATACCAGAATGCGGTCAGTAGTTCATATCAGAATACAAGCAGGGATGTGATTGTGGACAAGCGTACCGGAGCTTATCAGCGCACCACTGTGAAGGAGAACTACTCCACTGGGGACACATTCAAGGAGAGGGGATCCGGCAGGAACGGATACAAGAATGAGTACAAGACCACTTCCACTACCAGGGTTGGTGACAAGAGCGGCTACCATGAGTACCAGCGTGAGGAGAGGTACCGCAGGGTCAACTTTGATGATTATTATGGCAGAGGCAGCGGGTCTGGAGGGAAGAGCAAGGGGGGGAGTCAATATGGCAATGCTAGTGGGTATGGCTACCAGGGAGAAAGGGATCAAGATCAAAAGAATGACATTTATGACAAGGGGTATGACTACCAGGGAGAAAGTGATGAAGATCAAGAAAATGCCATTCATTACAGTGAGGGAGAAAGTGATGATGATCAATGTGATTGCAGTGAGGGAGAAAGTGATGAAGATCAAGAAAATACCATTGATGACAGTGAGTATGACGACCAGGGAGAAAGTGATGAAGCTCAAGAAAATGCCATTGATTACAGTGGGGGAGAAAGTGATTATGATCAATATGATTACAGTGGGGGAGAAAGTGATTATGATCAATATGATTACAGTGGGGGAGAAAGTGATGACTAGTATTAGCCTGATTGTGGTATGTAATGCCTAGTAGTAGTAGCCAGCTTAAGTAGAACTTGGCCTTCTCTGGATAGGGCGGTTATGTTTAACTGAAGGATGATTTACTTGTCTTAGTACGTGGTTGGTGGTTGCGTTCTTGCTGTGATCTTTTGAGTACTGGTTTTTTGAAAGACAGGTGTTTGCTTTATCATGGTTTTAGTGTCCTTGTATGATGCTAATTTGGTTTGATAAGTGAACTGCCTCTTGTGGTACTTAAATCCTGAGTTTGCTACTCCATATTTTGCGATATGGTATTATATATACTTCAGTTTTCTTCCTTCCCCTGTGTGGGAGGACTCATAAATTGTCCTAGTCTAAGTCGTCAGTCTTTGGCCCTGCCACTCATTTCACATGTCTGCTCTGCGTCTCATGATGAAAAACTTCTAGGTAAGCACCGATAATAACTCATAGGAGGATCAATCAAGGAGTTGTACACAAGAAGGACCCTTAATTAGTTTCTTGTTTTACTTATCAGTTACTCCCTCTGTCCCTTTTTTTTATTGACGTTTTAACAAGTTAGATTTGTCCCAAAAATAGTGTCACATTGGTATATTTTGTGAGCATTAAATGATTTTTTTCCTATTTTATCTTTTATTACCATGAAGTTAGATTTTTTGTTGGTTTTTTCCTTTCCTAAATAAAGGGTGATTTAGTATTAGTGTAGTATAAAATTCTTAAATTTACAGCTATTTAATGCATTTCTTAATAATCGTGTTGATTCCTTAAACCACAATAAAAAAGGGCAATAGGGAGTATTAATTGATGTCTGATAAAAAATTAATGTCTGTAGTGGCCAATGGATTTAGCATGAATGGAATTATACAGGGTCCGGTTCAAGTATAGATAGTAACGAATGGA
This sequence comes from Turnera subulata, assembly GCA_028386065.3. NCBI lineage: Eukaryota > Viridiplantae > Streptophyta > Magnoliopsida > Malpighiales > Passifloraceae > Turnera > Turnera subulata. The sequence goes on from JAKUCV010006333.1 coordinate 9,072, forward strand.
TTAATTCAATCAAAAAAATAATGAATGGATTAACGATGAAGTCAGCAATCAGTGAACAAAGATAACAAAAATTGGATGCATACTTAGTGAAAGTATACATTCTGAAATGATACTTTATACCGATATGAGCTTTTTCTTGTCTTGCTTGTGTTATTTTTTTCCCTCCCATGCCCAGTTTTGTCCCACTAGTTTTAAGTTGTAACCTCATTTAAGCGGACCAAATTATTTATTTTCTTTATGTTTTGGTCCGGGGAGATAGGTTTTTTTTTCTTATAATATTTGTTCTTATTAAAAGATATTTCTAATTTTTTTATGTGTCACTGTAACAGGCAATTTCCTGAGCATGAACCCACTACCGCATGACATGAACTCACTAACCCATGAACAGAAACCCACTAACCCATGAACAGGAACCCACTAACCCATGAACAGAAACCTAGCCATCACCATACTGTACATTCATTTCTTTTGTTTTGACTTTTTTTTTTTCACATAGTTCCCAAGTCCCCCATTCTATATATGGATCATGCCTATTTTAGAACCATTATTTTTTTTTTTAGAAAAATTTTAGAACCATTATTTGTAAAGCTAATTGGTAGTTTCTTTAAAGATATCATTTTTAACTGGCTTTAATTACTGAATAAAATATGTCATATGCACATGTCCTACAAGCGGTAACAGAAAAGATCATTAAAGATTTCATTAGTAACAAATTGACTCTTTTTCTTCTCTTAAACGCCCAAATTATATAAACCGATTAGCCTTCTTTTCCTACTAGAACCCACTAGAGTACCGAGTACTCTTCCCCAAAAAAAAATGTAAAAAAGAACTCCAATTTCTCCTAGCCATTAGATTTGGAAATAATCAACGGTCTACATCATCCACCGATGATTTCCTGAATCATCCCTCATCCCTCTATAAATACAGCCCTTGTAGCGGTTTCTATCTCACTTCCAGCACACTCCACTACTAGGTCAAAGCAAATTCTCCCAAAGGTAAAAATATGATCTTGACCTTTCACTAATTTGTTGCTTTGGTTTTTTCGCTTTTTTTTTGGGTTGTTTAATCTTTAATCTCTAGTTCATTTGTCAGTATTTTCAACGCCTCCATGTCATGTTTTTTTTATTATTTAATGGCTGATTTGTTGACATGGTTCAACGTTGATGATCACTTTCTTTTGGCCGCCTGTTGGCACCAATTGTTTGAGACGAAAGAGACATATATTGGGTTGTTATAGAGAGAATACTAATCAATTATTATGTTTCTTTCTTTTTGTGGTCGAAAGGTCTCTGCTTTCCACTGTTAAACAGATATTTTTTGCATTAACTGTTTGTTAATAAAATGAGGGTCGTTGTTATTGGGTTTGTGTGAACCCTTTGTTTGAAGGGAGAAGGAAAAAAACGCTAAAGATCGTTTCTTTGCTATGGTTTGTTGTTGTTTTTTTTATATCTATTGTTTTCTTGTTGTTTTGTTGTAGATGAGATTATGTTGGTACTTGCCGCGATAATGAGCCTTAATAATCATTCGACTCTGCTTATGTGTGGTGGGTTTTGTGTTAGTAGATGAATTTAGTGGTGGTAGATCCTTTGCTTTGCATGTTTCTCCTTTACTTGGATGATTGTGATTGTGTGAAAACTTGCATTGAATATCATATGATCATTTTCATACTGGCACACCTTGACAAGAGATTTTTGCAAATTGTTTACTTCTCAATTCTCATGCAAACTGGATGGTAATGGAGAGTGGAGAGGCTTGTTGCTTTTGGTATTTTTTTGTAATTTCTTTGAGTACTAATACCATTGCTCTGTTGAATCTAACATAATATGCAATTTCTGGATAACATTCTAATGCAAGCCCTCTGTATTCTGTTGGTCAGTGTCAAATTCCCCGACAATGAGCAAGTATAACAACTACCAGGGTTCATCCAAGGAGGTGTCGCAGTACCAGCAGGCGCCCCAGAAGGCAACATCAGGCTATGTTGGAGTTATCACGGTGGAGCCAAGCTATGGTTCCTATCAGAATACCGGCACTGCTTCATATCAGAATACCAGCAGGGATGTGATTGTGAACAAGCAGACTGGAGCTTACCAGCGCACAACTATGAAGGAGAGCTACTCCACTGGGGAAACATTCAAGGAGAGGGGGTCCGGGAGGAATGGGTACAAGGACGAGTACAAGACCACTTCCACTACCAGGGTTGGTGACAAGAGCGGCTACTATGAGTACCAGTGTGAAGAGAGGTATCGCAGGGTCAACTTTGAAAGTGGGAGTGGCTCTGGAAAGAAGAGCGGGGGAGGGAAGAAGTACCTGGACTACTACTAGCTTAATTAACTTTTGGTCCTTTATGTCTGTCTAGTAGTTAGTAGTAGCTTAAGTAGAACTTGGCCTGATCTTAATAAGGCGGTTATGTTTTCCAGCAGGGTCATTTTCTTTTCTTAATATGTGGTTGGTGGTTGCGTTCTTTCTTTTTTTTTGATACTATAAAATTTTTTTGATACTATATGTGGTTGGTGGTTGCGTTCTTTCTGTGGTGTGCTTGGAGTACTGGTTTTTAACAGTCACAGGTGTTTCCTTTATCATGGTCTTAGTGTCCTTGTATGATGCTAATTTGATTTGATGAATGAAATGCCTATGTGGTACTTAAATCCTGCGTTTTCTACTTCATATTTTGTGATATGGTAGCTTTTAGAATGGTTCTTTGTTTACCCAGGTTCTGTCTCTGATCCATGTGATGTGATTCTTTGATTGAGCAGCTTATTGCTCCTTTTCAAATAATTGGGCCTAGGAGCCCAAATATGTGAACCCAATGTACAAGACATTAGCAACCTGATGCTCGCCAGCCTGGACTATGAATCAAGCCCGTTTTGGTGCCTAATGCCCAAACACAAAACTGCAAAGAGATAATAAAAAGAAGCATTCCTGTTAATAAAAAGAAGCATTCGAGGCTTACAAAGTGGGAGGAAGGAGAAGGTCACCTGTCCAGGCTGGGAAGCCATGGATAGTTATCATGTCATCCCTATTAATTGATGAGAAATATATATAATTCAATGGTTTGTGTTAGATTGATATTCTCTTTTTTTTTTATATAAAAAACGATATTCATTCCATTCATAGAAAAAGAGTACAATAGCTTCTAGCCATCAACATATAAATAGAAATATATCAAAGTCTACTATAGAAATTATAGAGCCAAATCTTCAAAACTTGTAAAACTTTCCCTTAAGGACATAATGCCTGGTATGGTACTACAAGTCTTCATGCTAACCAGCATCCAAGGCTTCACATATAAGCCTGCAAAGAGGGAGAATTGTTGACTCCAAATATGATGCAAAAGAGGAAGAAACACCTCTATCTGAATTTGAACACCATGGCTACTGCACACCCTATCAACTCCTTTAAGCTCCATGGAAACAAAGAGAGCAAAGAGAACCCTCACTGAGTCAAGATCCATTTGGTTTTCAAGTAGATTGGACCAAAGATCTTTCACAACTACCATCAAATAGTAGAGAGTGCTTGGATCTCTGAATAGATCAAGGCCAATAAACACTCTGAAACTTCAGATCTGAGTTGATATTGCTCCATTTGACAAAAAATTTATGAGGAAGAAAGATGCCCAATAATGGCATAGAAAATTGAAATACAACTAAAGAACTTACCAAACTAAGTAGGAGAAAAGGAAATAAGAAGAGAAAAACACTTGGGGCTTACCACTGGCCAAGAAAGCACAGGAGGCAGCCCCTGGTTTTAGTTTTGTGGAGAGGTTTTGGAGAGAGAGTGAAAAGTGGAGAGCGGAAAGCCTTAGGCAACCTCAAAATGCAAAAATTCTCCTGTAGGGGTAACCTACAATTTGAAACCATAACATTCTGACTCCACCATCTATGGAAACATAGCTTATTTTCATGCAGCAAATGACCCAGATGGCCAGATACTATCAAAAGTTATTTATTCGTTTATTAATCCTACGTACACTGTGGCATAGACAACTGATTTTAGAGCTTACCCAGGAGGAGGATAAATTAATGAACAGAAAAAGAAACACCTAAGGCTGCAACAGTGTAACTGGTTAAACCAGGCAAGAATTTACATTATTATATAGTCTTAACAGAAGTCTATGAGGAGATTTTGTAAAAATAGATTAAGTTCATCTCAACTTTCCACAGGGAATTTCTAGAATTTGTACTCAATGAACTCTGAAGCTTCTCTTGGAAAACTTTCTCAGTAGAAAAGACAATAAGATTATTATTCACACATTTACAAAACCAGCTAAAATGACTGCCTTCTCTTCCCGTAAGTTTATGACCATGAGCAATCAAGCTTAATGCACTCCCTAAATTATTTGCTCGTCACAGATTATACCCTAATTCTTCATAACCTTGAAACATCCCCTCAGGCTGATGAAGAACAGAAGTGGAATCCCACGAGTTTGCTGAGGATGCTGATTTTGCTTCAAAGTCATTAGACCACCAAGTCAAGCTATCCTTTGAGCCATTCATTTCTTTGAAACAATCAAATTCACCAATCTGATTCTCCTGTTCCATGAAATCAGATACCTTGCTGTTCAACAGCCCTTCAATCTCAGCTTGGATGTTCGAAACCGATTGACTTGCTGCATCAGATTGGCCTAAAACATCTGCTGCTCTTGCAACTAAAGTTGAGTCCAGTACATTGTTTCCATTGGAGAAGGGAACTGAGCCACCGGCCGAGGGTGTTATATTATTCATAGAATTCTCCAAACCATCAACCTTAGAATTGTCGAATTTCGGATAATCTTGTTGATGTGTGACAGCACCAATGAGTTGCTCATAAAGATCAACCTTTTGAGTAATATTTCCTTGTGAAGTACTAGGCAGGAGATGCTGCATCAGAGGGTTGTTAGGGCTTTCACTCAGGGATTGGAGGAGCAACTTTTCCTGGAAAGGATGCAACTTGGGCCATAGTGCAGGATTGTTGTAGAAAGATAGAGGGTTTTGAAGATTTTGAAGCTGCATATGCAACTGCAGCCTTTCCAGTGCTGAGTTGCTCAAGGCCTGTGAAGATGAACCATCTTCTGCTCCGTTCGGTTCTGGACTAGTGGAAGAGGAAAGGCGATTGATGCTGGACTGTTTGCGTCTTCCAAGCAGTTTCTTCTTCAATCTTGTGTTCCAGTAGTTCTTAATATCATTATCTGTCCTTCCAGGCAATTGAGCAGCAATTATTGACCACCTAAAGGTAGAAAGAATTTCAATATCATTAGCATGTGCGTCCTCTCCCCCATAAACAAAAAAGAAGAATAACAAAGACCTAGCTAAGATACAAATCAGTTATGTGCAGATTATTATCATAGAAAAAGCATCATGGACAAAGAAAAAAAGACAAGCAGCTCATGTTGATTTCTGCAGCAAAACCTTAGAGAGAAAGAGGGGGGAGAGAGAGAGAGAGACAATTACCTGCTGCCAATACTGATATAGAGACTGCAGATGATGTTGTCTTCTTCTTCAGAGAATCCACCATGCTTGATATTAGGCCTCAGGTAATTCAGCCATCTCAGTCTGCAACTCTTTCCACATCTTTTAAGCCCTGAAAACCCACCAAAACACCTTTTTGAGTAAAAAAGAAATTAAAGCTGTTCTAGCTACTGCTACTTCCTCATATACCCTAAAGCGAAAAAACAATCTTGAAAGAACACAAAAACATACCAATTTTCTGAGGGAGAGCAATCCAGTTGCCTCCAGTACCATGCTGTTCAATATAAGCCTTAAGCTTAGCATCCTCTTCAGGTGACCATGGTCCCTTCTTGACATTGTTCTTATCACAACACGGAGCTCGACCCATCTCTTGCAACCTAGCTATGTTTTATATATCTTCTTCTTGTGAGGAGTCTCTCTTCTGTGGAGCAAGAAAACCTTAGAAGAACACTACTACTGTCTGGGATTGTTGGGAAAAGATGGAAAGGAAGACCTGAGATTTATAGGTAGGAAGAGTGGGTGATGTGATCGTCCTGTGAGGACAAAAGTCTCACACATCATACCCTCTCCTCTTGCAAATTCAACCCTATTTCTCTTCTCTAGCTAGGGTTCTTTTTTTTTTTTTTTTTTCTCTGTTGTCTCATACCTTACCTCTCTCTTGCCTTTTTGGATTAGTTCGCTCATCTAAATTAACTATACATGCAACTAGACGAAGTACAACACAAACTTTCTTCTGCTTTAGCATTTTTAATTGCACTGCTTTTTTCAGGGTTGACTAGTTTATTATTTGAATGCACAAAACGCTAATTAAGTATTAATTAGAAGAAACCTCCATCCTCTTGGTTTTGTCGCCAATATGGATCAAAATATTCCATGTTAATTAATAATCACACACCTTACGATATATGTACAGTACAGAAATGATTTTCACTGCTAACGAAATCAAACACTGAACATGCCGCGTAACGTGCACTACTTGAACAAGTTAATTTTGTCTTGTCCACAAAACTTTACAATCTAATGGCATCCTGTTAATTTGCTTGAGAGTTTGAATTCTAGTAGCAAATTAGAACAAATAAACTTCTATATTTTTCCTTGCTTCACAAGACCGCGGTAACGGTAGGTAATTTTAACCTGATAATGTTTTAATGTATTTAATTAGCATGAAAAAAATAGTTTTGCATGCACAAAAGCATATCAATTATTCTTTCCAGCTGTCTACGCAACCAAACAATTTGTACCAAAAGCCAACAGCTAATTTAAACATGAGACTTAGAAGTGACGCCCTAAATATCATAACATTTCCAAACCACACGAATTGAAATATCTAAGGAAACGTTGATCTTATTATGAAGGGAAAAAAAAAATCCTTTGTTCTGATATCTTATTCTTCCATTAGTATTTTTTTAATGCTTATTCCATTGGTATTATTTATGGTTACTGTACTTCTGCATCCATATTCATGCTTACATTCTCCATGAAATTTTTGGAAACTTAAAGTAGGAAACTAAAAGTAATCAGCTTAATTGTTAACCCATGGCTATATCCAAAGAACCTTCACCTTGCTAACAGCATAGTATGCATGCCAACGAATTAAATCACTGGAATATATCAATGCAGAAAATTAATATAAGCCAAGAGACCAAGTTTAGGTTGATCAGGTAATGATATTCAAGGATGACAACCAACAAGTTCTCATTATCTTAAAAGTGATCGTCCTCTAATTCTTTATTGGATCCTAATTGTGACGAGTTGGCTAGGCAATCTATTAAAGAATGGAAAGGATGCAATATTTTAAATGGGAGGAAAGAAAAACCGGAAGGAAAAGGCATAGATAATTCAAAACTTTTTGAAGAAGTACCACTCATTGACCTCGGTTCCATAGTTTAATATTTCTCACAAGGATTTTATTAATGGAGGAGAAGAAAAGGAGGTCAGGAACCAGCATCCCACATAGATATTACCAAGAAGAAAACTATCAAGCTCAAAAAGCACTCACTCCCACATTTATTAGTATCTTAATATCATCAAATGGACTCGGATCCCTTGAGAGAGGAGCAAAAACATGCTTCTGCTTGTCTTTCTCTGAACCCTAGAATCTCTTTCATTACTGAAACTGCATTTCATCATCAATAAGACCAAACTTAAGAGTCTTTCTAGTGCGCGAGCTGGTAAGGATATGGCCCTGTTAAGAGGATAAGCTTGGATTACTACTAGCTAATAAAGATCAAAATGATTGGTGCTAAGCCTATTCGTCTAAAGCAGAGAATTTCCTAGGCTACTCTGCCTAGCTAGGCCTTTGAACTCAAACATGCCCTTCCTGACATCTGCATCATCGATCCACACCTACAAATTGAAGGGGAAAACACATACTTATATATCTCCAAAATTAACCCAATTAATACTTGTTTCGTCGTTTTAAATCCTACAGGGCTAATGATTCTATAATATTTGTTGCAGCAGTGATTAAATTTTGGTTCTCATTATTGGAAACCATGGCCTGAACTGTTTGTTTTTTTAATTTTTTTCATTTTAATTTTGTTCCCTGGTTTTCTTAACTAGGATATGCATGGACTCAAATGTCAATAATTTCACCGCGGCAATTATAAGAAAAAATCTTTTAGTTTTGACTTTTTGAAATAAGGAAACTAAGTAGAAAACCCATCAACTAAAAGTAAAAAAATTCAACTCCTTCGAGAACTTTGACACATTTAAGGCATTCAACCATTCAAAACTAATTGCTGTGGCTTGTTTCTTGTTCTTCCCCTTCTTCCTTCTTCAATCAAGAATCATTTTTTATTTGGGGGCAGTAACCACTACTAGGAAAAAAAAATATATTGAACTACTTTCGTTACTGGTCTCGATTTATCACTAATCACGATTGTGAGCATTTCAGGTTGTTTTATGCTCGCATGTGGATGTAAGTAACGATTTACAGCATCCTTAAAATATCGCAAATGTTAAAATCAATCCTAAGAGGGAAGAAAAGAAAGAAAAAGATTTGTATACATACTTACGATTAGAAAAAATAAAGTTAACCCAACCATAAACGTACGATGTAAACTATCAACTATCGAAGTCGGGATATCCATAAAAATGTGAAAGAATCATTAGAAATGGATGCCTATTGTTTTTGTTTTGCCAATGAAATTCATGAAACATTGGTTTTTTGCTTGTTTTTTTAGAGTTTTTCTTAACAACAATCTTTTCCAAGATGAGATGACAATCCCAGATTTTTGCATATATAGAGGCCAGATTTTTATCTTATAAAAAAGGTTACTTACAATTGAAAGTCTTATAATATGCACCTATTGCCGGTTGGCACGAAATAAACCACTGGTGTATACCAAAAAAGGGGTTTTTGGGTTTTTTGGGTCCTAATGTTTAGTGGTTTGGCCAATTTGGTACCTCAACATTTTTTTTGGCCGGGCAGGTACCCCGACTTTGCATGGGCAGGCCAAACATGATCCCCCGGTCAGGCACCTACTGACGTGGAGGGCTGCCCGGATTTGAGGTCTGAAAGGTGCTCCAAAATGACGTCGTCTTGTGCCAAAACGACGTCGTTTTAGCTAGTTGGATGGACACGTCAAATCCACGTGTCCTTGTGGGCTCCGCATGCTACCAACCCGGGTTTTTTACCTAACCGATCCAAAACCAATGGATACCAAACCAATGCTACCAACCCAGGATTCCTTATTCTTCTTATAATTTCTTAATTATTTTTTTAATAAAATTTTTTCCTTAAAACATAAAAATAATAAAGTAAAACATTAATAAATCTTTGTCAACCCATCTAAATAAGCATATTAAAATTGATTTTTTTCGGGTTTTACAACTGTAATTTCATACAATATATTTTTCCCAATTAATCTTCTCTTATTTCTTAATCTTTTCATACAAATATTTTTCTAAAAAAAAGTAAAAAGATGAAAACAATAAACAATAGTCCAGAGAACAACGAGGACCACCCAACCCCCTCCCCCACAACTGACCACCACCACCACCACCACCACCACCACCATCCACCCTCCTCTTCAAACACTCACCCAAAAATCCTAAATCAGTCTCCAACCACCACCACCGACAACAAAAGGAGAAAACCCAGCAATAAAAAATTCAAGCTTTCCTCCAAGTTGATCACCCTAGAAGAAATCCAATCCGAATTCACCCACCACGACCCCGCTGTGGCCCGCATCAACAACGGCAGCTTTGGCTGCTGCCCACAATCTGTGATCGCCGCCCAGCGTCGGTGGCAGCTCCACTACTCAAGCCCGCCATCCTATGCTCCCGCACCCTCGTCAATGCACCCTCCGTACATCTCCCTTGTCGACAACACTGCCGTCACCGTCGTCATCTAGCATGCCATCTGGTCCTTCCATGAGGGCCGCATGCGCCCCAGGGATGTTGTCGTCATGCTCCACTACGCCTACAGTGCCGTCAAGAAGTCCGTCGATGCCTACATCGCCCGCGTCGGTGCCCACGTCTTCGAGGTCCCCCTCCCCTGCCCGGTCGCCTCCATGTCGGCAGTGGTCACCTCAGCATCTTCAGGCAGGCCAAACATGACGAGGACCCGCCGCCACTACCTCCTCCTCCTTGCCCCAACAACCCCCAGTCCGACCCCCAGTTTTTCAAGAATTGGGGATTTAGGGATTGGCTTGGGGTTGGGAATTTTGGTTAGATGTTTTGTTGGAGAAAGATTTGGGATTTTTTGGTGAAGAGGGTGGTAGTGGTTGGAGATTGAATTAAGATTTTTGGGTGGCTATTTGGAGAGGAGGGTGGAGAGTGGTGGTGATGGTCAGTGGCCGTCAGTGTCATTATTGGTGGGAGGGATTGGGTGGTCTTCCTTGTTCTTGGACAAAGATATGTAATCTCTTATTTTTATTTTCTTTAAAAAATATTTGTAGAAAGATTAAAACAAATAAGAGAAGATTGAAGGGGAAACATATATTGTCTGAACTTAGTAATATGCTTATTTCAACGGATTGATAAAGATTTGCTAATGTTTTCACTTCTTGTTTTTATGTTTTCATGAAATATATTTACAGAAAATAATTAAAGATTGTGAGAAAAATTTTAGGAAGAAAAATATGTCTATAATTATTATTATTACTACTACAATTGTCGGTGTTACTAAAAATCCAAACTGGTTTGCAAGGTGGTTTATTGGGCAATTTTTTGGGGTAACCGGTTGGGTTTTTCTTCGGTTTAGTCAAGAAATCGGGTTGGTAGCATGAGGAGCCCACAAAGACACATGGATCCTACATGTCCGTCCAACCCTTTAAAACGTCGTCGTTTTGGCACAAGACGACGTCGTTTTGGAGCACCTTTCAGACCTCAATTCCGGGCAGCCCTCCACGTCAGCAGGTGCCTGACCGGGGGATCACGTTTGGTCTGCCCATGCAAAGTCGGGGTACCTGCCCGGCCAAAAAAAATGTTGGGGTACCAAATTGGCCAAACTACTAAACATTGGGACCCAAAAAACCCAAAAACCCACCAAAAAAGCAAACGGACAAATGACTAAAAGAAAGATATGGCTCATGACTCATGAGCTCAAAAAGTAGAGACAATTTTGTGCCCGCAATTAATAATAGAAGGATAATATTGCTTTATGCTCCTAGCTATTTGAATCATATAATTGGGGTTAATAAAGAATGATGTTTTAGTAGGATAGGCAATTGACTTTTGGTTCAAATAAAACCGTGATTAAAGCCGAATACTGGCAGCAAAGTGACAGTCTAAAATATGAAACCTAACTTATGGAAACGAAAATTTGCAACAATCAATGGAGGCAAAGGAATTCATATCCAGGTTAATTACTTTACTATGGCACCTCACTCACTTTACAGATAAGAATAAGATAATTAAAGATTAAAATTCTTCAATGGTGAACCCACCAGGAAAAACAACATAGATCCCTCGATACAACGTCATAGAGTTTGACAAAGTTGCAATTGGTGGTGGACTTATGTCCCATTTATATATGTTCACAGCATTCTGTGAATAGGACACTAATGACATGACCAGCATTAATAATGCATGCTTCTGATTGTAATAATCTTGCATGTCAATTTTTTCATGCACTTTATGTTGAATAATAAAGGAAATGCTTCATGCACTTTATGTTGAATAATAAAGGAAATGCTACAAACAGACGCAGTTGCTGAGCTCAATATGGGTCTGTGTCCCTTTCCACAAGTTACCGACATTTGTCAACCCTTGTTCATTTTGTTTATTTGTTTTGGTAACAAACCCATCACTGTTTTTTCTTGGTGTTTTATTTTTTTTGGGTCCAGATTAATGAACCCATGTAGCATCCTAGAAAAGAGTCACCTGTTAGCATCCAAGAAATTGAGTTTGACCTTATAACTGGGGTGGGGATATCTATTATTCCATTTTTCTTTCTTTTGCCCCTTTTTTAGGTGATTATAAGTTTAGGGTTCAGGGTTCTAGTAAGGAATTGTGGTTAGTGATAATTTAGAGAGAATGAAATACCTCTAGGGTTCTAATTGCCGTTAGTGATAATTTAGAGAGAATGAAATACCTCTTGAAAAGACCCTTACTAATTTTTTTCTTTATCCCTTTCTGGTTTTATGCGTGCAGAATTGGCAAGTGGGCCAACAAAATATCCCAAGGAATATGAAAATTGATATTGCCCAAAGAACAAGTAACTAATCACTTTTACAGTTCATAACCAAAAACAAATAAGCATAGAAAGTGCAAATTAATGTTTTCGGTATTATTTTGAGTAAAAAAAAACCTATAAAGTTAGGATCTAAATCCGGGTCAAACAAAAGAAAGAGAAAAGGCAAAGTAACATGAGATGATAAAAGAGCCTATTAAGAGATGACAGGATAGTAAATTTCAAGGCAATGAGCAAAATCTTACAGGTCTAATCACACATTGACTTTGCATGAAAAGGTCTACGCCCAAAGCCGTGTGTTAGGTATCACAGAATGAATAGTTTTCAAGGAAATGGATTATGATGGTGTCACAGAATTGACCCTAAAAAAACTTTTCTAACCAAAGATAGAGTTGGTGATTTGGATTTCATTGTTATACTTATAGTACTTGACTTGGGCAGTTTAATCATTAGCAAACAACTAAAGACTCTTAACAAACAGGAAGTGTAAAATTAAACACCAAGTCAAAGAGTGCTGGAAAATGTACTATAAACGTCGTCAAATGAAATGCGGGTTAGTACGGATGGACCCACAAAATTCCCTATACCCACATAAACATAACCAGTATTTGTCCAAGTTTTCAGGTCTTGAAGCAGGATTCTCACTAGCTATGTGATCTAGACATTTGTCCACTGTTGACTTTAACCTGTACTTGGTTTTTCTTCCCTTTGTTTGGCCAAACCAGTTCCTCACGTGTTTGAGTGTTCAATCATGTAATGCCAGACCTTTAACTTTGTATTCTTTACTTTCTTCAACAAGACCAATAACTTTGTTCATTAATGTTATATATTATTGAACCAAACCTTCATGTCCTTGGAGTGTTCAATCATGTAATGCCACGAGTAATGACTTTGTAGCTCTTTGGTTTTATTGAAAGTACAAGTTCAGTAACATACCCACAGTGCCCTGAAAAAATATATCACCTCCTAAGACAATCTTAACTGTATCTTCGACAAAAGAATGAGCATAACACTTGCAAAGTACGCATGTTCTTGGTAAAATTGATTGTATATAGGGGGATCAACTCAGAACCCGAAAAACAGAGAAGCTGTACAAGGATTGATTTGCAGTTTCATGAACTAATGATCCATAATATAAGATTCTCGAATGAATTAAAAACCATTCATTGGAGAAAAATGGACAAATATTAACACCTTGACTGGATCTTCAGGTGTTCTACCTTGGGCCAGAGCTCTGACTTTACCATACAGCATAGTCATAAGAGATCATCCATGTTTTCCTCTTATGATCATTATGCAGTTTACAATATTGCAAACGACACATCCAAGATGGAAAAACATGAAACCTGGATGTAGAACGAAAGAAATGAATCAAGGAGAACAAATGGTCGGATTCCGAAACTTCCAAGCATTATGCATCATTTGACTTTCGTCCGAGACAAAGCAGAGAACACTCTGATTACGGGTTGCTATATACACATGGATCCTTAGTTCCCTCCAAAGCAAAAAGGCTCGGCTAATAGGAATTACTGAAGCTAGATGGCACCACCATTTCGATCGTATCCAAAATAAGATAAACCTGCATGGAAAAAATCGCTTCCTTACCACATAAACCAATTCCAACGAGAATAACTGGCAATATTCAGATTCAGGGAAGACACAAAGATAAAACAAATCCAGTTGTTGGGAAGAAAAACTCACTCTCTGATTGTGCATCAGTAATGCCCTTCCATGCCCCCATATATGCCATTAAATGCAAAACTAAAAGCACCATAAAAGAGGGAACAAGGCATGGTAATACTCTAAAACTATAGCCTGCAATATTTTAGGAACCAATAACTCAAGTAAAGCTGAGAAATTTTGGTTTTTATTTTCCTTCTTGTCTTTTTCGTTTTGGCTAAACTCCTCTCTCTTGATAATAAAAGCAGTGAAGAGGTGGACATGGGGATTCCTGAACTGTAATTATTTCTAAATTCCTCTCTCTCGATAATAAAAGCAGTGAAGAGATGGACATGGTGACTCCTGAACTGTAATTATTTCAAGTTCATTCCAGCAGCCATACTCCTCAGTTTCCGGGATATTTCTGAAAATGATGGCCTTTCTGCCGGATCCGAGGCCCAACAACTTTCCATCAGTGACTTCCACTCCGGATCACACCATGTCGGTATTTTTGGGCGCAACGAATTGTTCACGATTCCCCCTGCCAACCAAAGAATCATATCGTTCAAAATACAAGACATCTAGACTGACCTATCTATAAACATATAAGAATCTGCATATTGTAATGTTAAACTCAAAGAACAATACATATTGGTCGAGTTTGGTTAAAGCAATGGACTCATTGTAACACCTGCATCCACATCATTCAATTTCAGCTCCTTTTTTACAATAGAAATCATTAGGCTAAGTGACCAAAGTTTGGATATTTGATTGCTGGCGTCAATTCAATTTAAAAAGGAAACCATTCTTTCCTTGGTGATCCCCACTATTTCTACAGTATCTGACTCCACAATTGCATACATCTAGTTTTGCATTTAGATAAGTTCATCCATTTCAGCTACATCTTGCTTTTTACATGGTGTTCTCATTAACCTTCGGCAACCATGATGGGTTTATCATTAGCACCTCAAGCAACGTAAGCATTATTTTTGTTTCCTGCTTGTACAGTAAGACGGTCATATTGCATTGCAATAATGAACTTATGAAACCTATAATCAAACCTATGGCCTGGTGCTTACCAATGATGGAGGCGCAATGCATGTCAGCATAGGGTTCTTCTCCCGTGAGCAATTCCCACATAACGATTCCAAATGAGTAAACATCAATCTACATCGCAGAAGAAAAGCATTGAACAGCATACAACGGCAAGAAAATGGGAGGAAGGTAGAAAGCAAGAACATTGTTCATCAATGTGTCTGTCAAGGGCATCTTACCTTCTCCGTCACCATATGGTTTTTCCCACTCAGAAGCTCCGGTGCCATCCAGGGTAAAGTGCCCCGGACACCGCCCGAGACTAACGTTTGTTGTTTCACCTTCGATAACCCCAAATCACCAATCTAAGAAACAATGTACACTGCATCAGTTACCAAATTCTTGTCTGCCAGGTTCTTACATTAAGAAAGCTTTGCTTTGACATAAATTCCCAAAGGAGTTTACACAGAAAGTTAAAATTTACCCAAAAATCAGATTAATCATCAAAGAGAAAAAGAGAGATAAAAACACTTGCTCAGGCAAATAGAAAAGGGTAAAAGAGCTCAAAAGGAATTCCAACAATTCTATCTCACCGAACCTTGCAGATAGGCCTCTGTGGATCTCTCATGTTTACCAACAGATTTTCACATTTCAAATCAAAATGGACAATGTTCTTTCCATGCAGATACTCCATTCCAAATGCAGCATCCATGGCTATGATGAGTCTCTTACGACGGTCAATGGTTCTGTCAAAAGATAAGACGTCAAAGATTTCTTCTAACAATCCTTGCTCCTAGTTATCCATTTTCCCTTGTCCATAGGTTTTACCTTTCGTCATCGACACATCATAAACTATGAGATAACACGTTCAAAGATTAGAACGAAAACATCACCAGTGGCATGGTTACCTGTCTTTCTTCTGCAAAAACTGTTTCAGAGATCCATTAATCATAAATTCTGTAACGGTTGCTAAAGATCCACCAGGGCCATCACGAACTATGCCGTAGAAAGAAACAACATTTGGATGGTGCAATGAACTCAATATCAAGGCCTCTTTCCAAAAGTCTGCTATCTACAAAAGCAAAAGAGATGCAACGGTTACTATTTAAAAACATAATATAATACGGGAACAACTAATATAATACGCGAACAACTCAGTAACAAGGAAAACATTGATTTGGAGAAAAGTCTAATTAAGAGTGGATTTCTATAATAGATTAGTAAGTTTTAGTATATATAGCGTACAATGTCGATGATGGACAGGCAATGAGTGGAGAAGGACGGACCATAATATGTTGGTGCGAGCAAATAGAAGGGAAACAAAAACAGAAAAGGTGGTATTTGAAGATTCCTAGCCATCAGCCAGGCCATGGATCTATGAATTCCACAAAATATTTTGATCTTACATGCAATTCTCATTCCTCTTCAGCTTTATAAGGAAGGATAAGCACCTAAAGCAACTAAAAGACTTCTCTAATGCAGATCAGCACTGTGAGCCTCTTTTCACATTCCTTCTAAATGCAGTCAACTGGCACGTGAGGTCTCAAGGCAAACTAAAAAGTACATGCACAAAAGGCAAGCGGCAGTTAAAAGGTGAGAGCCAGCACTAGGGATCTGTTGAATTCCCATAAAAAGAGGCATAGCATTTTTAGAATTTCATATAATTCCTAAGCTACATCATACATCACATATTTACATCCTCCTCAAGTTCACCACAATGAAAACAAACACTGATAGTGAATGCAAAAAAGCAACATTGGTATTTAATCTGACTTTAGATCGTAAATCCTGCTTCCATACATCATGCCAAAATGAGTTCTTAGCCTTCATTTTGCAGGAGATTCAAAAACATCAACCAGGAAATGGCGTTTATTTTTGGAGTCTCTTTAAGCACGATATGCATTGCATTAGGCAAGACTCACAGGCTTAGGATATTAGAAATCATACACTTTGGGACAAGAAGCATCCAGCCATTGTTCAGTAAAAAAGACAAATTAACAGAATGGATCTTTTTGTTGAAAAAAAAAGGACAAAGATGCTACCAAACGCTCTCTTTCAGAGGGTCTCCCAGCAAAGCAGCTCGCTTTTATCCTCTTTATAGCCACGTCAGAACCTTTCCATTTCCCATGGTAAACAGCTCCATATGTTCCAGACCCTAATTCACGGATCTCCTCCAGATCATCATTCTTAATTGTCTGAATTGAAGTCAGCAGAACAATTAGAAAATTTCACATGAAAATTTTTTAAACAAAGAAGAAAAGACAAAAAGACAATAAAAAAAAGGAGATATAAAAAAACAGCATATATGAACCTGCAATCCCCTTTCCATAGCTTCCGCCTCAGCCTTTGTCATCTCAATTTTGTTGTTGTCAACATGGTCACTATCAGAACCCAACTCTGGTTCTTCTTGAGCATTCTGATGCAAAAGACCATCAGAGGAAAAGAAAAAATGGTGCACGATGCTCTAAGAAAAAAAAATCAGTTCTTTCTCACCACTGTTTCTAATTCCTGTTTCAGTACTGAATTCGTCTTCACAGGTTCAGCATTTTCTTCAACTCTTGCTTTCACGTCCTCAGCCTCTTCCAATGCTGCCTTCTTTACAGATGCAATCAAATCAGGTAAAAAACTCAACCGGCTAGGAGATAGTATTGGATCTTCATTTGCCGCACAAATATCGTTTCCACCTTTTGTAACAGAATCACCATGTTGTTCAACATCTTTTATGCATTCAGGATTAACAGACTCCACTACCACCGCCCCACTCTTCTTATCAAGAGTGCCATTTTGACCTGGCACAGCTAATCTAGGAACGTCAAAGTTTTCAACCTTCTCTCCCAGGCCTGCTTCATTTCTTTCTTCCCGTGTTGCTACTTCAGCAACGTTAGGGGCACAAAAGACAGTAGACAATGTCAGTATTTCTTGGGGCAGTGAAGGTTGGACAGGTTCTGGCCTTAAAGACTGTAACTTTTCAAGACCAGAAGTATTTGGGTTCAATTTCAAAACATGGCCATGTGGATGTGGATATCCTGCAAGAGATGTCCCATCAAAGCCCAACATTTTCTGTGATGGCTCGACCAGGTTATGCTGACCATCCATGCCAGTGCTAACCTTGTGCCTGAACCCCCCCGTTCCCCCAGTAAATGATTGATTAACTGTACCGTTCATCAGCGGAGTTGTGCTGGATGCTTCTTGAAAAGGGGCACCATGCATCGGATTTGGAACATTTTTCCATAAACTGTGAGCTTGTGGTTGACCATGGGGAATAGGGTAAATGTTCTCCGATCCATGAGCATAAGAAGCATCTAGGTGATGTGGAGCAATAACATGCTGGTCATGGAAGCCTTGATTACCTGATTCAGGTCCAGCACGTTGAGGAACATAGTTAGTGGATGTATGATGACCATCCAGCAAGTTTGAATGTCCAAGAGGATAACTTAAGCCTGGACCATCCCCAGTGTATGTATCATTGAATCTTCCAGCTCCAGATGTATGCATTCTTGCTTCCTCAGCATGAGGGCTCGGCTGATGCTGTGGAATCCACCCCCTTTCGTGGGTTTCACCATACACAGATCGGACATCCCCATTTACTAAGAAACCTTCCCTATTTGAGGAGTATTCGGCACAAGGATTTGCAACATGGGGAAGTCCATTTCCTATGGTGGGTTGCTCCAAATGCAATTGGTTTCTTTGGAAACCCACCCTGCAATGCTCGCATGAACTGTTCCCTTCAAAAACACTGGGACCTTGCAGCATGTTACTCGGGAATCCAGCCTTATCACTGGAAATAGGTACACCAGACATCCATACTGCATTCTCACAATAGGGTGGATGGTGATCATATACAGGACAGTGGTTTAGTTGCGACCGGCAATTTTCTTCTGGCACCCGATCCATGCCTCTGTCTGGCAATTCTCCGAATGGAACACAGAAACGGGCAGATGGTGGCGAATTTGGATGTGCTGAGAATGGTCCATGATGACTAGGAGAATAATATGCAGGACTCCATGAACCCTCCTCATTGTACCTCTGGGGGATAGCAACATGACGCAAGTTGTATTGTGGTATTGGTATGTCCCCATTTCTCTGGCCATGAAGGCCACCATCGACATTAATCGGACTAAAGAACTGTTCCTGAACATAGATGTCATCAATTGCACCAATCAAAGGGGAGTCAGACTGCTGCCTTCTTAATTCAGTCCCATCACCTAAACTATTAAGAGCATCCACATACCTCCTTTCAGTCTCTCTATCATCTCCATCAATATAATGCACCAGACCATCCTGTTCCTGAGGCGAGAACAGGAAAATTCGGAGCCTGCTGAACCCATCCCCAGAATCCATCTTGTCATATTCCTCCATCATGTTAGTCACATCATCATCATTCACCACTGACACCAGAGCATCCAGATCCTCATCAGGTTGTTGGTACTTCAACAAAGCTGCCCCCTCATAAAGCTCCCTCATTTTACTCATCAACTCCTCATAACTAATGTCCCTAGGCAAACTCACAATCCGTGTCTCTCCACCCACATACCTCAATTTCCCATCTTGAGGACGAGGCATTATGCTACCCAAGAAGCTACACAACAATTTGACCCGAGGCATTTCGCCATTGGAAGTATGGTTTGAACCAGGGTTAGAATTGGTGGCAGACATTGGGTTGTCCATAAAAAAGGGCGTCTCCTGAGGATGTTGCTGTTCAGAGTTCAAGATTTCAATCCTTTTATTACACATGGGACTGTTCTCTATCACTCATAAACCTCCACTCACCAAACCAGCGAGCACGGAAAGACATTAATAGTGCACCAGTAACCTAGGCAAACGAACACCAATCCTATAAAAAGACACACCCTTTTAATAAACTCAATCACAAAACTCAATCAGAGAGATAGAAGGAATAAAACACCAAACTCGTATTGGTTTAAACAAAAAAAAAAACACCGAAGACAAAACATAACATAAACCAATTTAAGGTAACAAAAAACAACTAAAGTACCTGACTTTTGTTATGTAGAAAAGACAAAGCCACAAAGAAATCCCAGAATCAAGGAAGCCTTCTGTTTCCTGTCTCTTTCAACTCTGGCCGCCCTTGGGTGAGTTAAGTAATAAAGGGAATAAAAGGAAAACAAACAGTAAAGGGGAAAGATTGGTTCTTTGTGATTGCCAACAAAGAACTAAAAGATTTGTTATTGGGATTGAGGCAAGGAGATAAATTCAAATAATAATACTACTAGGCAGACATGAAGAGATGGAAAGATTAGTACCCAATAAAGGATTAGATTAGGAAAGCATACGTGTGAGATAAGGAGTAAGGGAGAGGAGGAAGAGAAGAGTTATGGTGGGAATGGGAGAGGAGTGAGTGAAGACGACGAGGATGATGATGACGACGATGATGATGCCTATAGTAAATGGGCCTGCTTTGTTTTAGTTCTGCCAGGTAACTTCACACGTGGCACGGCCTGAGAACTGACACCTGTTTTGTGTTCCCGAATAGTGTTAAGAGGGGAATTTTGGCATCTTCTGTTGTACTTAGTACTATATATGTTGTGGCTGTTCTACTTCTACTATTCCATCTCTCTGATGTCTTTCCTTCTCCCTTCAATGTCACAAAAGTGTTGTTTTCCCAGTACCCACCACACCACCACCCAGTATATGCCAGCCACGATTATGGTTCTTCTGGATTTTCTTTCTTTTTTCCCCCACATTGAGAATCTGCTTTCTCTGTGTCTCTCTTGGTGTGTAGATTTTTCTGGAGGCTTGTCATTTATTTGTCACCTGTTATATGCTCAATAATTTCACACTCCATCCCTGTATGAATGCCTGTCATGGTGTTGATTTTTCTAGTAAAATTTTATAATTCGTAAAATGTAGTAGTTCCCACTCCAAAATGTATTAATTTCATTTTTGACAAGCTTGTGATTTGCGTACAATTTAGACATGGTGTTCGCATTACTAATTGTTTATTTTTTAAAAGAACAAAAAAAAGATTATTTCCCATTCCATCCAAATCCTCGTATCTAATTCCATGAATCATAGACCAAGGATCGCTAGTGAACTCATGGGTCACCACCATCACAATGTAATAAACTATAATCAGCCACATTATATAGGAATTTTCTAAACTATATAATCAGCCACATTATATAGGAATTGTCTAAAAGAACAACTTTCTCTTTTCCCTCTTTTCACGACTTTGCTATTTCTTTTACGCTGCCACAAAAATATTAATGCATCAAGAGAATAGTAACAAACGAGAGGTCTATTTGGGCTGATTCTTTGTCAAATAGAAGCAACTTACAATCGATTTTTTGAGGAATTGACCTTGAGAAAAGCATCAGCCATTTATATGCGTGACGGAACATGGTGTGTCAACAGCGCGTGGAATATTCGTCGCATAAGCGAACATTCGGCTGCCAAAAATCCCGAATCCCACGAAAACGTTTTGCCTACGGTCCACACGCAAACCCCACGCGCCCGCACCCTCTTTCTCGTGAAAAATATCACATGCCACCACACTGGGCGGGCATATTCACGATTCTTTTTATTTTTTTTTTCTTGCTGAAATATCACACAAATCATGCCATTTTTTCTAAATGAAAGGAACAAATCTCTCGTCATCCTCCAGGAAAATTCTATTGCATAATTATTTGATGTATTGTTTTTTGTTAATAAATTCCAGCATTTTATATATTCCCTAGCCCAAAAAATTACTATAATTAAAAAGATGCAATTTATTAGTTTTTTTTTTTTTTAAGATTGATTTGTTAGTTTGTTATGCAATGAGGATCCTATGGATTTGTCCATTGTTGTAACAACAATGACAAGGAAAATTGATTAGATTAGAATGGGCCCAATCAAAACTTGGACGAAGTATTCAAAATCCTCGATCCAATATCAATGTCTACCTTTTGAACCGAAAAACAAAACAACGCAGTCACTGGACCACAAATATTAACCCATCACAATTAGAAGTTCAAACTCAGGCTTATTGAGCCAGTTGAGCTGTGGTCCAGTCTATTTTATCAGCCCAATGACCCTAAAACCTGGCCCAGCTTCGTGCCGTTTTTTCTCTTTTCTTGCAGGATACGAATTACGATGATGTCTTAGTTCCTCACTAGAAACTTGAAGCTGCTTCTTCTACTGATCCATTTACACCCATCAAAGAAGCAAAAAAAAATGCCTCTTTAAGTTCAACCCCTCACGATTTGAAGCCGATGAGCCGAGATACTATGGATATGCAGCTTCGGTGGGTCTTTTCTCCTCTCTCTTCTTCTTGTTCTTCTTCTACTAATTAAACGATGGAAAACAGAGTGAGGAAGGTAAAAACACAGAAAGCAAATAAATGGCTGCTCCTGCTAGGCTATCCACTCGCCTCTTGAACATATGCATATCCTCTTTCTGCAAAGCCCATCAGGTAGCCAAAGCGGAATCCGTCTACGTTGACGGGATAAGATTGGGAGTACTCCCCGATGTGGTCACTTTCAACACTCTCATCTCCGCTTACACTCGTTTTGATGGGTTTGATTCAGCTTACTCCGTTCTTTATCGGATGGAAAAGGCCGGTGTCTCCCCGGACGTCGTCACTTACAATTCCCTGCTCGCCGGCGCGGCCCGGGAGCGGGAGTTGTCGAAAACCCTCCATCTGTTCGATGAAATGCGTCAACGAGGGATTGTTCCTGACGTTTGGAGCTACAATACCCTGATGCACTGCTTATTCCGGCTGGGAAACCCCGACGAGGCTAATCGGGTGTTCAAGGATATTATATCGCAGGGATTGGAGCCCCATACGGCTACTTTTAATATCATGATTAATGGGCTTTGCAAGAATGGTTGTACGGCTAATGCGCTTATGTTGTTTAGGAATTTGAAGAGGCATGGTTTTGTTCCTCGGTTGGTTACTTATAATATTCTTATAGATGGGTTGTGTAAAGCGAGGAGATTGGCGGCAGCGAGGAGGATGCTTATGGAGCTAAAGTCCTCTGGGTATACGCCGAATGCGGTAACGTATACTACTGTTATGAAGTGCTGCTTTAGGTCTAAGAAGTTTGAACAAGGGATTGAGATACTCCAGGAGATGATGAGCAATGGGTATACTTTTGATGGGTTTGGGTATTGCACTGCTGCTGGTGCGTTGATCAAGAGTGGTAGGAGGAACGATGCGTTTGAGTGTATGGAGAAGATGGAAAGGAGTGGTATTGGGCCTGATATTGTGTATTATAATACGTTAATGAATTACTATTGTAAAGAGGGAAAGGTTGGTGCGGCATTTGAATTAGTTGGTGAGATTCAAAGTCGGGGTTGGAAATGTGACGAGTATACGCACACAATTTTGGTAGATGGGTTGTGCAAGGCGGGCAAGGTTAAGGATGCGCAGGGACATCTACAGTATATGAATGATATTGGCTTAAGTTCTGACTTGGTTGCTCGTAATTGCGTGGTTGATGGGTTGGGTAAATCAGGAAAGATCGGCCTTGCTATGAAAATGTTCAAGTCAATGAAGTTGAAAGATTCTTGCACGTACTCGTCCATGGTTCACAATCTCTGCAAGGCTGGAAGGTATCGCACTGCTTCCAAGCTCTTGCTATCCTGTTTAAAAAGTGGCATAAAGATACTCCCTTCTGCTCGAAGTGCCGTCATCAATGGTCTCCGTTCTTGTGGTCTTCAGAGAGAAGCAAAAACGCTCAAGTCAAAAATCAAATTGGCTCGGGTATTGCATCATTGATTTGTCTTTGATTTGTTGAAGCTCTTCAAAGGTGGGTGATTAGTCTGCTTGACGTGAGTATGTATCCTCAATGTTGTGGTCTTTAAAGAGGGTCAAAAATCAAGCCGGCTCAGGCGTTGCATTATTAATTTGTCTTTGATTTTTGGAAGGTTTTCGAAAGTGGGATTACTCTGCTGATCAGATTCACATAACTAACTGACCACTGATGTTGGATTCGCATGGTTCTGGCAACATGCGCTGCAAAGCGGCCATGTCGCTGTAAATAACATAGTTTCTGTCCTGTTGTATCATCTGCTGGTCCGTCAAAGATATTGAAGAAAACTGAAGCTGAGTAAATGGAAATGGCGAACGCTTTGGCATGCTCATATGCGAACTGTTCGTGGACATCCACTTGAATGTGGTTGGATGACCAAGTTTATGCCAAAGGTGAAATTAGGAATCAAACAAGCATTCACCAATAGATGGGCATGTGAAAGCTGGTGGTGTCATTGGTCTTACAGGTGATCCTCTTAATGTATGTTTCAATTTTAAAATAGAGTTTAGAAATTGGTAAAATTTATGTTTGGACTTGAACTATAGATGTGTCGATTTAGATATATAATAAAGTTGAGTTTTTAGGGAACTTTTCCTTGACTGGGACTTGGCCTTCATCCGCTACTGTGTACCAATAGCTCTACTATTTGATTCTGTGATCAGATATAGCTTCTGAGAATATTGTATTACCAACCTTCATTTTGATATACTGTTCATATACCAAATTTTCCCTTCTGTGTTACTTATTAGGCTTGATTGTTTAGGGAGATGAAAAGTGGCAAAAGCCTGATCCGGGAGAGTCAGGATTGAGAATTATATTTAAGCTTTCTATTTCATCTTTATGAATGTGAAGAAGTTAATAAATAGAAAGAGCTAATTGCGTTTAACATCTATTTTACTTCATCTCCAATTTTGTGGTGCTCTCTAATCGTGTTCATTGGATA
Organism: Turnera subulata; assembly: GCA_028386065.3. NCBI lineage: Eukaryota > Viridiplantae > Streptophyta > Magnoliopsida > Malpighiales > Passifloraceae > Turnera > Turnera subulata. Next base: position 33,546 of record JAKUCV010006333.1, read on the forward strand.
AGAACTTTGGACTTTTCTTTGACGTTCATATCCCTTCTTTGACATGGGTTTATCATGAAATTTGTTAAGACTGCATTGATGTTTTTTTAGAGAACTTGTTGATTGCTTTGCAACTTTAGCTCCTTCTACAGATTGGTGAGTTGGACGGCTGGCAATGGCAGCATGACCCTTCTGGTTCATATAGTGTTGAGTCTGGCTAGTGTTTTACTATCATTCCCCCCTCTTCTGCACCTATACGTTTGGTTTGGTTTTCGGTTACTGCCCCGAAGCTTGAGTGCTTTTGTGGCTTCTTTTACATGACGTTGTAGCAACTCAGGGCGCTTTACTGCAGCTTGGTATCTTGGATTTGGAAGATGCACAGTGTCCTCTTTGTTCTGGGGAAATTGAAACTACTTCCCACCTCTATTTATACTGCAGGATTATGGGTTTACTTTGGCAAAAGGTTTGTCGCTGGTGGAGTGCTTCCTGGATAGCACCAGCTACCCTAACGAACTGGATTCAACAATGGCTTTTCCTATCCGGGGCTCAACACAACCGACGAGCTTGGTTGACAGTTGGGCTTACAGCATTTTGGTCGATTTGGTTAGCGTCGAATATTCTTGTCTTCAACAGCTAAAAGTTTTCTGTGGCAGACCTTTTTGATGTTGTTCTTGCTAGGGCAACTTCGAGTTGCAAATAAGCTGCAATGATAAATGATTATTGAGCTAGATGTTCTTAGCCATAATCGAATAAGACATTTGATATTGGCAATTCGTTAGATAGATCTGAAACAGATGTTGAATATAATCTATGGTGATACATAAATTTGGAGGTGATTCTGCCGAGGCTTGACGGATCTTTTCAATTGGCAGGAGTTATTGCAGCCTCTCTCTCTCCTGTACTGTTTTCTATTCCCTCAATGATAGAAGTAGAAATGATATAGTAAAGCCATTTTTCTGAACCAAGACGGTTAAGCAAAAAAACTCGTCACCCAATATAATTAGCCTACTTATGATGAACTTGTGAGCTAGCTTGAACTCTCAAAACTCTCGATCCACTGTTTTATATGCTGAAGTGAACCATGAAAAATATTCAATTTGTTCTGCTCCGTTATCCATATGCAAGCCATGCCTGTGCTTCGATGGTTTTGCGGTCGCCCCTTGGACACCCAACGTGGGATTAACTTGATTGAAAGATCCAACTAATAGTTGTCTTCCTCTATGAATCTAGACAACTGATTACGTTCACTTACCTACACACTACACATATACAAAAGTAGCAGGCCACCGGAGAGAATAAAACGGAGAGGGAAAATAAACCGCTAATTTGCGGCTACAATTTTCCTCCCTCATCCCTGTTGCATTCTCGGCAGATTCATCAGAAATTCAGAGTTTCCAGTCAGTTCAATCTGAAGCACCAATCAATAACTTCCCAGTGGGAGCAAACTGATGGCTGGAACTCTAATAAATCAAAGATACAATGAGTAAAGCCCTTAAAACTTTCCATGCTGTCGCATAACGGGGCAAACCATGGAAACAAGAAAGACAACAATTGTGTATAAGCATCTCCGTTCTTTCCCAGCATGTACAGATGCAAAATAAAGAGGAAGACCTATAAAGATGTCATCCGTCCCCAATTTTCACCAGAGGCAATGGCTTTCGGAAAAGGTCAATCTATATTTTTGTGGCTTTAGCTTGAAATGTTAGCTTTTCCAATTTGTGCAACAAAAAAAAAGGATAAGACCGTAAATAAATTCTCGTTTTTTTTTTCTCGAGACTGCACAAGGATTCACTAGCTAAACACAATCTACTCCAAAGCTTGAGCCATGATAGATCGCTGGGATAATTGCTGTTTATAAAGCTCTTGAAAAATCTGATATTTTGCATCATGATACTTCTTCACTTTTGGATCTTTTGATGGATGAATAACCTGCAAATACACATTCATAATTCTAAGCCAAAATAAAATAAACTAAATTAAGACTGACTTTGTCTCATTAGCAGATTATTTTATTTTCCATACCAAGTTGCAAACTTCACTTTCAGGTCATTAAGTTAATGCGCTCCTAATAGCGGGTCTCTAGAGACTGATGGTTGGTGAAAGGAAAAGGTAACTAAAATGATCACAATATGAGACTAATAAATCTAATGCTCTCCAGGACATGAAAATGTGGTATTGTTCCGTTAGAATTTGAGCCAGTCATTTTGCTACAGCAAACACTTAGAGTACCCATGTCCAGAAAATGGGAATTCGTTTGTACATACCTGACCAGCAGCATTGAGTGCCTTCATGGCCTCATTAAGACTAGCATATTTCTTTGCAGCAACAGAGCCAAGAATAGCAGCACCCAAAAGCACAGATTCACTTTCCCGTGGAAGTATAATTGGGCAACCTGCATAAACCACAAAAGGATAAGGTTGAAGTTCATAATATGACTACTTTTCTTTCATGAGATAACTATATGCACATGACACTGCAATCGTCATTTGTATATCTAAGAAGATATCAATCTAGAGGGTGTTCATCCAAACTCGAAGACGCTTCTTTGAATTTACACCCTGCATGGCATGGAAAAACTTCCTTGCATACGAAGCTAGACTAGATCTTGTAATGGTAAACTGCCAATTTTCTTGAACAACAAAGTTCAGATTCCCAAGCTTGGTTCAAGCCAAGGAGAGCAGAGGACTAGCACACAGTGCAAAAGTCAAAAGGGATAGGATGACAAAGTAAATGCTTCAACAAGAGGGTGGGAAGTAACAGGAGAAATGGAGCTAAGTACCAATTATATCTGCATGTTCTTGAACAAACAGGTTATTCTTTGATAGACCGCCACATGCAAATAATGTGTCAATCTGCAAAAATAGAGTAGCAAAATTAAGTGAAAATAAAATAGAATAAAATAGATTGAGAGGGCATTAGACCTATAATCCGTTAGAAGTGGTCAAACATCTAATGGGTAAGAAGCATTCACCTTGAAGACATAATTTCTTTCTTTGTAGAGTTCTAATTCTACTGAACATTGATTAGCGGGACACATGGAAGACATAACTTCTCATCTCCACTTATCTCGCATTCTTATGAACACCTTTTAGGACAGTACAGCAATTCTTTCCATTTTTTTGTTGGAAGGTACTTAGTATTCAAGGATGAAACTTCAGGAATTCAAAAAAACATTCTTAAATCCTTTCTTTCCCTTGCAGACGATATACTAAATATTTCCACTAGATCCTGTAACTGCCACAAAACTGCAGGATTCGCAAAAAATTGTATGGTATACTTATTAGAATAAGACAATCTGACCATTGTTCTTGGACAAGAAAGCAGTGAATAGACTCAGATAACAGCAGATTTGAAAACTTCTTGCCCAGCGAAATTGCCTAGTAAAGCGCAAGTATAAGGTAGTATAATACTCCATTAAGGATACAGAAGTAGCCTTTTTGAATCTCAGAAAGCAGCCTACAACTAATAGTAGATTCCTTCTCTGAACTTTTTTTTACAAAAAAATATTCAGTCTAAAGAGAATTGTAAATAGTAACATGTCAGGCACAAAAAATGCATGACGCACGAGATGCATCCTTACTTTGTGACCATGGGCATTGCAGTGCTCCACAATGTGGCGTGTGCCATATGCAATACCTTGCACGGCGGCGAGGTATAGAAGAGCCAGCTGCCTCTCACTTGTATCAAGAGTCAAGCCACAAATAATTCCTTTTGATTTTGGGTCTGCAATAGGAGACCTGTGCCATGACAAGCATATAACTAAGATCTATGACAAACCATATTCAGCAAATGCAGCAATATTAAGTTTTACCTGTTTCCATGAAAATCAGGAAGGACATGGATATTTTCCGTCAAGGCAGCAATAAATGGAGACTTAAGCTCCTTAACCATCGTCTTTAACATATCATTGAGCAGTTGAAACATAGATACTTCTGGAAGATGAAGAACAAAAAGGCCTGAGTTTAGCGTAGCACAGTTAAGGTGTTTCAATGATGAAAACCGGGAACTATTTCCTTACTTTGAGCAGCAGCCTGATTAGCAAGGCGAGGAGAAGCAACATGGCTTTCAATTACATAGTCCAATAATGCACCTGTGGCACTCTGCCCACCTTCTGTAAGCCAGTACTCAGGCATCATTGCTACACACATGGAGAAATAAAGCACTTACATCAAAATTGACAGCCAAACTAGGTATTCATAGCATGACTTGGAAGAAGTTGGCTAGCAACTGAGCAGAAATAAATTCTTAAAACAATATGTAAAAGTACTATGTAGTAAACTGGCAACTCATTTGTTTACAAGGGACTCAAATTTACATCAATATGTGATTAGGCAGGATGGATGAACTTGAACCTGCAAAAACGGAGATCAACTTCCTAAAATGAATATAGAATCGTTACTTCTCCACTCTAAAACCCAATACATACAACTAAATGATACTGTACTACAGAAGAGAATCTTAAGGTATCTGATTTAAACGAGTTCACTCTCACTAACCCTAAAAGGGTAACCTCCTTGAAACACATAGGCCTTGTACTAATTGTTATAAAGCCAAACTATGATCATAAGATATCAAGTTACCTGACCAAAATGGACCCCAGACCCCAGGAATAAACAACTTGCTCTTTGATACAGCCATATGGCAGGTGGAAGTACCACAAACTAAAGCCATACGATGGCATATAGATTCTTCACCGTGCCCTAAACAGAGAAATTTATTAGGTCAGTTGTATGAATTAAAAATAAATATGATTATTTTTTTTGTCTTTCAAATGCCAAGAAGACCTTTACTTGCAGAATCTGACTCGGGCACACTTTCCATTATTCCCACACCACCAGCATGGGCATCAATCAGTGAAGTGCCAACAGGAGTTCCTTCTATAAGACCGAGTTCCTGAACAAGTAGGTCACATTCAAAAGGAACAGTCATTACATTGAAAACAAACTTATATAAAATCCATCCCCCCAAATCCCAGAGAGAGCAGGGTGTGTGCTGACATTCTAGTTTCTAAAGAAATGCATGCTTTGTCAATAGACCTCAAGGAAGCGCCACTTTTGAAATCAATGTGAACTCTTCAGTACAAAATATCTTGCCTTCGCAGCTGTAGAACTGAGCCCAGAACCCAAAGGATGGCCAGGGAAAGCTACACTGCGTCCTGTTTAAAATACAGAATGTTAACTTACTACAAACTAGAGGCATAAAAAATTTGCAAATGCTGCAGCATTGACGGGTAAAAATGCATAATAATGAGATATAATAGAATCCTTGTTGAAGTTCAATGGTATTTTCAGGCATTCCATCATAAAATCTTCATATTACATTGGATCATATAATTTTCATTGGCATGTCACACAAGAAGACAACGATGCAAGTATAAAGTTCGTGGACAATGCATTTCGTCAAAAGCAGTGATAGAAACAAAAAACATGCTCATAATGAAGCCACAAACTAAAGGCAGAAATTCGAATATCTTTGTTCAAGAATGAATGGAATGTTAAAAAACAGTGGGCAAATGCTCATACATGAAACTGTTATTATTTTATCCAAGTATATTATCCTTCATCTTGCTTGTCCATGCTAATATTTGCTCTGTGGATGAAGGACCAAAAATAACATGTATCATCATCAATGCTAGTAAATTATTCAAATAACAAATGTTGCTCCTTGAATGAAGGAAGCATCTTGATGATGTATCTTGTAGTTTCTGTTTCTAATAATTTCCTATTTCCCTGAAATTTTCCAGAAAACTATAATATTTTCTGACAGTCAACAATAGCAACTATCAGAACAGGTATCTCGCTGTACATATTAAGCTAACAAGCAGCTATTCATGTTGAGGGACAAACATTCTTCAGACATAAGATGCGTGACTTCTTTTTGCTTCTCCATTGGCTAGAGCTCTCAACAGAACTGTCAAAACATCAAGAAATCATATCCACTTGCACCAAACTCGCATGTTCATCATTCTTTATGTCATTCTATAAAAAAAATTACTACACCCTTCTGTCACAGGCAAGTTTATTTGAAGCTGCAATAATACAGAAAGCTAATAAAGAGCAATCTGGAAGTATGTTCTCAGTTTCTGACATAAGCAATTACAAAAGATTAATTTAGATAAATGAAAGACGTCACCAAGTCAAAAGCCATAGAGGATATAAACTATATGTTGTACATATGAAGAACCAAAGAGTAAAATGCATATATCTCCAACAGGCGTACCAATCTTAGCATGATGCCCTTCCACAAGATCACCCAAGCCAATCTCTTCCCAAAAATCATCATCCCATCCACAAGCTTCCATGTTTCGGGAGTCTTTCTCGTTCATCTGCTGCATGTGTGCATGGCCAAGATATGTCCACTTGCATACAGTTGTGCACAGACTGCGAGTATCATCTCCTGTTGCCCTTTATAAAACACAGTGTATTGAAATTAGCATAAGCTCATGAAGCCAACATTTACTGACTTTGAAGAAAATTTATCGGCAAGAAACTACCTGTATGACAACCAATCGCTCAAGTCCATCCACCTAAACACCATTGACCAAGATTCTTGCAGATTTTCTTTCACCCATAAAAGCTGCAAATGCCATCTTAATTAAACAGTGTCTCTAGCTAGTAAATTCACAGTGCTAGAGTCGTCACTACTTCACAGCAGGAAACCATTCCTAAGCAAAAATCAATAACGAATTATACTGATCAAATTCATTTGAAATACCTTTGGTGGCTGCATTTCGGGTGAAAGAGCTCCGCCACAGTATTGTAACACTGGCGAATTAGATGAATTGATCTTTTCAGCTTGTTTCACAGCTCTATGATCCATCCACACAATAATATTTCTTCTCGAATCGCCACTCCACGAAACTGTAACCGGAGCGCCATCCGCGTCTATTGCAACTATAACAAAACCAAACACAATGTAGCTCTCAATACCATGCGTTAACACACAAACAACGGAAACAGAGTTCCCCAAACAGACAAGAAGGTCACACTGATACGAACCAAGAGAGCAAGTCGCTGCAAATCCCAGCCCCGCCACTTCTTCTCCCGCAATTCCTGCAGTGGAGCACGCCGATTTCACGGCCGCACAGATTGCGTGCCAAATATCCGTTGAGGATTGCTGGTTCCAACAAGGAAAAAACAGAAAAAGAAAATTCAAAGCACAGACCTAAACTCTAAAGAACACGAAACGAAGCAACCAGCCACGGCACAGGAAATTCCCGGTGGAGTGTTAATAATTACCTCAACGTGGTCACCGTTTTTCCATATCTGAATCGGACTACTGGCCGAACCGAGGAGCTTCCCCTTCTTATCAAAGAGGCCTGCGTCACAAACCAGCAACACACAAGTTCCATCAATACCATGCGTTTTATCGATAATAATTTACACGATCATGATAATAACGTAACCGAAGTGTTCAGGTTTTAAAATCTCATTCGGTTGTAACCGTCATCTGGATTAGTTCCGTGATAATCAATCAAAATATATAGTTACTGTGACAAAAATATATGTAGAGAAGAAGAAGAAGAAGAAGCGGGAAGGTGAAGAGAGAGAGAGACCGGCGCGGGCGCTTCCGGTGCCGACGTCGACGCCGAGGAAGACGGAGCGGAGGGGAGCGGGGGCGGAGGCGGCGGTGGACATCTCGACGGAGGAAGAGGGGACGGAGTTGTAGTAGGAGTAGGGAGTGGAAATGGGGAGGAGCGGGGTTGTGTTGGAATCGTCTAACGGCCTTCGTTTACCGGACATATTCTTCTTTTATCCAGCTTGTATTTTTTTTTTCCCTTTATCTGAATTTTTTTTTTTTATTTGTGATTGAGAGAGAGATCACGGATTCACGAGTAGAATGATCTCATTACGGTGATGATCTCTTGTTAATGAAACTTCTTAATTGGTTTAAGGCTTTCTTTTTCTCACTAAAAAATATACTGAGCTGAAAATGATGTTTCTGTTTTCTTCTTTCTGTTCAATAAAGAATAAGAATGACATACTGGCATTTCATTAATAAAATAAGTTGATGATATGTCAAGTCCTACATGGCAAGTGGCAACACGGCTGAAAGTAGGTAAATTTTTTTTCTTTTAACCCTCGAGTAACACGGAGAAGCGGGGGAAGAAAATGCATTTATTTCCAAAGTATTGAAAAAATGCAACTATCATCTCCATTTGGAATGGAAAATACAAGTCCTCTGGGAGACAATAAACCTTGAATTTGCAAATAAAATTTAAATTAATGTTTCATCTGACTAAACAAGCATATTTAGGGCACGATCTTGATGGGTTAGATCGGTTGGTTGGACTTATTCTTACTTAATCAAGGGATGTCGAGTTCGAGTTTTAAGACGAACACTCTAGGAGTCAGAAGCGTCAACCTTTATAGTTCCTATCATGTCTTAATTTACAATAGTGAAGACCCATTAATGTCCCTTAAATACGGGCTGGCCTAAGATATTCATGCATAAGTTAAAAAAAAAGGGCATAAATAACTTGGAGGAGAAATCCTTACTAATGCCAATATATTTGTTACCATGGATATTTTAATTCCATATCGAGATGAATTTCATGACTCTATATCCATACCTGTGTTTTCTCGTCATCAATATTGACAACACCAACAACCAAATACTCAATAGCGGCAATAAAAAACCCAACTCCCAATAGCCTCAACTCAATAAAAATATAATAAGAAACTAAACTGTGATAATTTAAGGAGAGAAAGAGAAAGAGAAGGAGGTGGACAAGTGGTTAGCCTGAAGTATGATAAAAGAAAAGACAAGTAAACAAACAATCAAAAAATATGAAAAAAACTTTGATACAAAAAGATATAAGGTTAAAAAAGCAAATCAAAAGAAGTTTTAGAATAAGGGGGATGATGGTTGATAATGAGGCAAAGAGCATTTAAAAACTAACTATTGCCTAACCAACAGGCCAATCCATGCAACTGTGAGCTTCTCGAAATATATGACGGAGGGAGACCTACCAATCTCGTTGCTTTATCAGTTGGACTGGTCTCAAGAGTGTCGAGAACGAAATTTTCACTATTTTAACTCATGGATAAGTTGTAAAGCATCCACTTCTACTTCCACTCCGCGATAACCAAGACCCTAACTTTTTAAGGCCCACAATCCCTCGATAAGAGGTGACTGTAAGCCAATGTTACAATAAAGACCCTAAATCCACTTATCATAAGGATCTTGTAAAAGATCATCAAAAACAATGATCCACAAACAACTACATATATATTTAAGTTAATCCACCCAAAAAGTAGACACTGTAACTTGATCAAAAACATCATGGCGAGAAGGTTGAGTAAGGACAGCAACATAAAGTATCTTGTCTATCTCAATATATTCTATAGCTAATGACATAATGTGAAGGCTTGGATTGAAGGGAGCTTCACATATGTCAAATACAAAAGCATTTCTCCAAAGCCAAAATTTCCCCACCATTATACCAAACACTAAGCACCAAGGTATTAGACGAAGAAACCAGAAAGGCTATGAAAGAATATCATATAACCAAGAGTGGAGAAAAAATAGGGAGGCAAAAACCTGAAAAAAATTCCACCGCATGTTCTTAACTTTTGAACAATCTCTTCCCTAAAGTTAAAATGAATTCACCTCCAACATGGACTAATATAAAAAATTTTAAAAAATTAAAAAAAGGCTAGAAGAAACCCTGAAAACAAAAATGTCCAGAGCTCCAAAAGCCCACAAACTGGGAAACCCACCAGTCTGAAAAGCTTTTATCCGCTCTTCCCCTCTCCGTAAGTCCAGCCCAAAAACCAAGAGAGAAATTTCCACAGCGCTCGAAACGACGGAGCGGTCACTTCATCCGTCGGAAATTTGGAATTGGGAGCAGAATGTTGTTGACGCGTCACTCGCTCGTGTCGCACGCCACACCATATGTGAGAAAAGAAAGAAAACCGATCTGACCCAAGCGTACCCAATCGATTTCGCGGTATCGGGTTGCCCGTTCGGTGCGGTTAACTTACGAAATGACCCGCACTTTAAAACCCAACCCATCCATCCGTTCAAAATCCCTATTTTTCCTCACTCTCTCTCTCGTCACTCTCCTAGCAAACTCGACTAATCCACCTCCAGGCTTGATCTCCCCCTCCGCCGCACCCTTCCCGCCCCCGCCGTCACCGTCACGAGGCCAGGCTGACGCCGGCCGCCGCTCTCGTGCTCCCTCCTCGCCGCACGCCGCCGTTTTCTTTGGTTTTGCTGACCACTACGAGTCGACAGGTACCTTCTTCCCTCGCTCTCGTTCTCCCTGTTGCTCCCTGTGTTCACTTCGTACTTTGCATGTTTGTGTAATCCTCTTGGTTTCCATGTTTTAATTTTGCTAAACTTCTTTGTGCTGTTTGTTTCATTTGCAGAAATGAGGATCGTATCCCGTAGGGTGTTGTGGTCCGTTAACAATTGCTTGTCGCGTCAATCTCAGGCTCCGGCTCTCGCGAGAGCTCTCTCTTCAAGACCTGCTTTCGGTACTCTCATGGTTTTCGAAACATTTCTGTTGAACGGACTTCGTTTACTGTAATTTTAGATGAAATATTCATTTAGTTGCTTCTGAAAACCAAAACTACACCTGCACATCTGTGCTGATTTTGTTAATGTTCAAGATGGGAAACATGCAATGGGTTTCTTTAATAGTGTTATCATTCATGTCTCGGAGTGGAAAGATACCTTTGGGGTCTAAGATATCTGGTACTTTACCAAAATATTGTTTATGGATGCTCATTGAGTTGTGAATACCAGTCATAGTAAGCGCAATATGTTGCCCGTCGGCTTCTCCATCACCATTACGTGTCTCATGTGTCGTTGGATCATGATAGAAAACATACAGAGCTGCATTTGCTGATAGAGATGCACTGTGTTACTTTAAAATTCTTTTTTAAATTGGTCACGCTTTATTCTCTTTGAGAACAAATGTGGGCGGTACGCAATCCCATGATGTTTCTCCCTTGTCCTGGCCTTTTCATTGTGTTGGTGGACTTGCGTTATGTTTTCTAACAATTATTTGGTAACTCTTTGGTTATGTTAAATTGTTATCGACAATCAAATTTGGTGGAATGATCTCCAACTATATCATTATCTCCTTGTTCTATTTGAACAGGTATTCAAACGGGTCCCTGGCAAAGCCATGATGGATCCTCCGAGTCTGTCGATCAGTTTGAACGAAGAATATTTGGTGAATCTTCTAGGACTGGTTCAAACTCTGATTCCTTTTTTCAGAAGCTGGATAGACTACAGAAATCTCGAAGAACAAATCTAATGAGTGACGGCGAGGAGATGGATGAACTTGATGAGAGTTTTAACACATTATCTGATGGTATGGATGGAGAGTTGAAAAAAGCAGCCACATTTTTTGAGGTTGATGAAGAGGAGTTGGGGTCAGAAGGTTACACTTTCAGACCTGATATGAGCTTTGAGCCTGGGGGTACTTATGAAACTAGGGTATGCTGCTGATATATGTGTGTGAATATATATATATATATACGTACTAGGTTATTGTTCTTGTGACACGCACATGGACAATTCTTTTATATTATTGTGACTTTTTTTGTTCATTACTACAAATTCTTGCGATAACTTAAACTTAGTGAGATGTGGATTCAATATATTAGGTAATAAGGCAATGCAGAATTTGATTATGGGTATCCTGTGATTCATGATGTTTGACCATATTGAATCAGTTACATTTTGGATAGATGGTAAACTAGTTTTGTGGGTATATTTGCTGAATTTGTGTAGTATGTAGTTACATTTTGTGTTTGATATGGAAGATTTTTCTTCCCTAGTTACTGTACTATTACACGATAAGTTGAACCGTTGGAGTATGAAATGTGGGTGGTACTTGTAAATGCTAAAGTTGGTTGTTTTATTTTTCCCTTTTGTCTTTTGCTGGTTCTGCAGTGGCATTTGTGTGGTTGTATTGCTTCATAGTACTTGATTTGATTTGCATCTAATAGACCACTTTATTCAGTGAATCTCTGTATAAACTTTGTAAGATATTTGAGGGATGCATCTTTTTCAAGTCAGTCCCATTGTGATGCTGATTAGTGATCTCATTATCATTTCAGCATCTGGAACAATGTGACTGACCGATGAATTTGGTGCTGTAGCTTGTGGCTTTGGTCGGAAATTTTATAGAAAAAACAAAACACTCTCATCTTCTGTTCTCTGCATTCATGTTTGACTGTGTTTCGGCTGACATATTTATGTTAGTAATCCATCCTCTTCTTGGTGCTATGATTCTGATCTTGCCCCATCTCTTTCTCACTCAAGCACTGTATTCTTGATGAAGGATTTGGATCTCACAAAGCCAGGGGTGTACAAACCTCCCATCAGGGACGATTTAAATGTAACTACAGAGGAAGTTTTGGCGAAAGCTGATTTCCGGGTGAGCTTAACATGTAGCATACTGTTTACACTCTTCTTTTTTACCTGTGAAATGAATTAGAAATGTTATTATGATTATCGTGATTCATCTTCCTTGTTACTGTAAAAAGAGTCAAAATTGTCATTGATATGATTGCAATTGATGTGTAAAACATGCTAGTGCCGGCATGATTCTTGGCTCTAATGAGTTTTGCTTGAATGACTGGCTCATCAGTCACTGTAGGTATTTGTCAAATATTGGAAAATTTCTTTCCTTGGGTCAATGATGTTTACATTATGTGCCTGGTAGCAGATCTAGTTGAACAAATGAAGTTCCCTCTTTTGTTTTGTGCATTGCTGCTGTCTGTTGTGTGTTCTCTCGTATCTGCATTTTCTGAGCGAATATCTGAATCCGTGTTTTCCTTTTTTTGGATGCAGAATGTTGCATTTCTTGCAAACTTTATAACGGAGGCTGGAATCATTATTAAAAGGAGCAAGGTTGTGTTTAGTGTTATTTGTTTTCTTTAATTTCATTGAATCTCTGGTAGAAACTTTCCTCTTAATTCTTAACGTTCATTCTGTAGACTGGAATCAGCGCCAAAGCCCAAAGAAAAATTGCTAGGGAAATTAAAACTGCTCGAGCTTTTGGTTTGATGCCATTCACGACAATGGGGACGAAATCTTTTGCATTTGGGGTAAACATGGAGAATCAAGATGCAGATTATCAATATGAGATCGCCAATGCTGATTACGTAGATGAAGAAGAACCTCATTGATCTATGAAAGCATACGTCACCTATGTCCGTCTACTTATTTTGCTGCATAATCTAGTGGTTGTTATGACTTGTTGCTTTTTTAGAGAAATTTTGAGTAGTGTTCTGAATAAGATTTGTCACCATTCAATTCAAGGTACTTTAAGAAGATGGTGATGGTGTTGACTGTTGAGGCTAACTCTATGATTGACAACCATTTTGTCCATCAGGTGCAATCTCGGGGGGAAGATGGGGAATATTTTTGGGTATAAAAACCTGGCACATGATTAAAACAGATTAGGAGGGCGATGATTATTATTACGCTAGGATTTCATGCCTCAATCTGCCGCTTATAGTATAATTGCCGATAAGTGCAAGTATTACAGGTGTAACTACAATTATCGCTATAAATCTTCGGTTCCCTGGGATTTGGGCCGGAGTAGTAAAGCCCAACATCCTCCTGGATCAGATCAGACTCTTGAAAGAAATGGATGGGCTTTTCCACTTCGGAAACGGGAGATGTAGGCAGGTTTAACGTATGAGTAAATAGTCGGCCCCACCAGGTAGAGCGATCCAACTACCAAATATTGGTAGTAGGCGAAGAGTTGATGAACAGCCAAACAAGAAAAAAACAAAAAAGACTCAAGGCGTTCGTTAATTAAATAGAGGCAGTTTACAGCTAAACCCCAACTATTGGTCGCTGTTTTCCCTCCTTTACCCCTCACCAAACAAAACGAAAAGCCGCCGTCCTCCCCTACCCTCCTTATTTTCAAAATTTCCTATCCATAGCTGCTCACTACTCACACCAGTCAACACCAGCACCTCGTGCATTTCTCCCACAACCGCATCCACCAAAATGCTCTTCCTCCGGCGTCGCCAACACCACCTCCACCACCACTCCCTCCGCCTCCTCCACCGCAAGCTCCTCTCCACCACCTCGCAAGCCCTTCACCTCCCGCTCTGCCACCCTACCTACATGATATGGGCCTCCAACACCTCCCTCGGCAAAACCCTAGTCTCTACCGGCCTCGCCTCTTCCTTCCTCCTCTCCTCCCCCTCCTCCACTACTCCTCGTAAGTTCCTCTACCTCAAGCCTCTCCAGACCGGCTTCCCTTCCGACTCCGACTCCCGCTTCGTCTTCTCCAAACTCCATTCCCTTTCCTCCCTCCGTTCCTCCTCCCTCGTCGCCTCCAACTCTGTCCTCCGCTCCTCCCTCCCCGCCGCCGCTGACCTCACCTCCCGCCCGGACTTATCCCGCCGGTTTGGATTCTGCGACCCCAACTTCCGCGAGGAAGCGACGGTTTCCCGCCGCGACGGGGCCGCGGTTTCGGAGCTGGTCTGCGAGACGTTGTACGCGTGGAAGGATGCCGTGTCCCCGCATTTGTCAGCGGAGAGAGAGAGCGGTGCCGTGGAGGATTCTCAGGTGGAGGAGACTTTGGAGAAGCGCTTGAGGATTGGATTGGAAGGGGCGGGAATGGATGTGTTTTGCGTGGTTGAAACGGCCGGAGGAGTTGCCAGTCCCGGCCCTTCCGGTACTTTACAATGTGATTTGTATAGGTAAACGAGTTGCTAATCATACCCCACATTCTGTTAAAATAAGCATTTGTTTTTTTAAAAAAATGAGTTTCTCATAGTTTTACTGCAGTTGGGAATTCCTGTTGTGTAACTGAGGAATTTTACATCGATTATGTTTGATGAACGCTTATGACGTATGTATTGTAGGCCTTTCCGGTTACCTGGTGTTCTTGTGGGAGATGGGCGCCTAGGTGGTATTTCAGGGACCATTTCCGCTTACGAGACTTTAAAACTTCGCGGGTATGACATTGTTGCCGTTGTTTTTGGCGATCATGGCCTTGCTAACGAAGGACCATTATTGTCCTATTTGAGAAATAGGTAACTGTTATTATGCTTTTAAGTCCCCCGCTACTACTCGCCATTTTTATTTTAATTGTACAATTGTGCTGATATAAGATAAGATGCAAATTTGCTCATACAAGTTAAGCATTGCTCTTCTCTTCTTACATTTCTAGGGTTCCTGTCTTTGTGCTTCCGCATGTTCCAGAAGATATGTCAGATGACTTATTGGAGTGGTTCAGTGCTTCTGGTGAAGTTTTCAATTCTCTTAAGGAGATAATGTTGTCAGCTTATTCAAAAAGAATGCAGAGATTGAATGACATGCCAAAGAAAGCTGGAGACGTTTTGTGGTGGCCTTTTACTCAGCACACGCTTGTACCAGAAGAGAAAGTTACTGTTATTGATTCACGATGTGGCGAGAACTTTGCTGTATACAAGGTGATTATGTCATAAATGCGTGACCATGCAGATTTCTTTGATTTTTTTTCTCTTATTCTGAGATGCTCTCTCTGTTTCATCTTTTAAACTCCTTTTACTCTCTTTCCCTTGGAAGAATGTTCACCTGAACTTGATAATGTCTTTTTTGTTTTTCAGATAATATTCCTATTTTGATTGAATTTAATTATAATGCAACTGGCACTGCCGTTAACTTTCTCACTGTTTGATTTTAATGCTTTTTGTTCATTCTCTTGAGAGGTGTTAAATGCTAATCATCAAATTTTATGTCTGTGAAGCTAACGGTTATTTGTCTTCTTTCCCCCCAATTGCAGGGTGAAAATGATGAGTTCATGACTCAACAATTTGATGCATGTGCTAGTTGGTGGACTCAAGGACCAGATGCTACTCTACAGGTCATCGCTGTTGATATGACTATTTCTTAATGCGTATTGAAGTTTCTTTCCGTCATGCTTTTGGCTTCACCTATGACCAGAACGGGATATACCCCTTTATACTTATAATTGTTTTTTCCCCCTTTTCTGTCTATGCAACTTTTTTTGTTCAATTATTCAGTTTATCTTCATGAGAAAGCATACATGTGATATGTGATGTAAATCAGCATCTTCCTATAGAATCCCATTTTTTCCTGTGTATTTGGTCTGAAGTATTTCATAGTGATATCTAGCAAGGCTACTTCAAGCTGTATTTGCATATTTATTTCTTTGTTCTTGAAGATTGTGTACTCTCTCTCCTTCAAAAAGTCTCCAAAACACAGCAGTACGGATACTTCTACGAGGTTTACAGCATTCTCACTTCCTAAAACAACCAATTGCCTCAACTAGCTTCTCCCTACTGGAAAAGCTGAGTGCTGTCCCCTACTTTGTTCTTACCAACTGGTAGAGCTCTTTGTTTTCTGAAACCTAGATAAAAAAGATTTCATGCTTTTGTTCACGAATTTGGAATGCTTCAAGTAGTTCCTGCATTATGCTCAGAATTGTTCAAGCATGAATTTATTAATATTTTGTTTGGCTTTTTAGTTTTGAGCTTCCTCCTTACTTTCCCTCAGTTGAGCTCAATGCTTATCTGGAACATGATACAGTAATGATGATATAATAGCTGCTGGATGCAGGATAGAGCTTTAATTGGAGATTTGATAGCTATTAACTCCGGGCTATCATTACTACCTGAATTATGCAATAGAGCTTTGATGGGAGTTCTTAATTGCCATCAACTCTAGGACCATCATTACAACAATTTTGTAGTACTTTCAAGGAGTGCCACACAGTTTCTTGTAAAAGCATAACTATGAAAATGGTTTGATTTCTGTTCGATAAACAGTCAGGAAAACTGATGAGCCAGATAAGAAATTTTAACATCACACAAAATATAGGTACATGCCAGTAATCCTGGTTGCTGGCAATTTTATTGCTTGCAATTTCGTGTAACCTAGTGTGGCCTGCTTCATTTGCTGAATCTTGAGCATTAGCATGCAAAACATTTTCTTGAAAAAATGCAGGTGCCTGAAGTTCTTTAATGTGAATACTTATTTAGGTGGTTTCAGACTGAGCTCGCAAGGGATATAGGCTATGCTGCTGCAAGATTTGGTCATGTAATGTTTCCTGAAAACGTCTATGAGCCAGCCCTGGAATGCGCAGAGCTTTTGCTTTCGGGAGTGGGCAGAGGTTGTAATCCTTGCTCTGATATTGCATTTGATTTAGTTTCTATATAGAACAATCAGCAACGATATTAAGGTGGTCGTCTTTCTGATTTACAGTACGTTATCAGTACAGAAATGTTAGAAAGGGTTTATAGTTTGATTCAAACTGTCAACTCATACTCTCTTGTTGTTCTTATTGGTTTGCTTTGTCTTCAGATGTTATTAGCTTAAGTGCAAGAAATTGTGATGTGTTCTTTTGTTAAAAATAAGTGAAAAATCTAGATCTGAAATATTGTTTCTGAAATATGTATATATGAATTATGGGGACTAAGGCTTTCTGTTTTGCAGGATGGGCATCGAGGGTATATTTTTCAGATAATGGATCCACAGCGATAGAAGTTGCTCTCAAAATGGCATTTCGAAAATTCACTTGTGCTAATGCAAACATTCTACAACTTCTCAACAATAACAAATCTGAAGGATGCATTGAGCTAAAGGTGGACCTCTATTATCTTTCTGCTATGGCTAAATGCTTGGACATCATCTTTTTGCAAATACTAGAAACTCATTTTCATGAAGAAGTTGCTTATCAGTAAAAAATTGTCCATGACAGAAATTGGATATACAAGACTGGTTGTATAAGTGATCTTGAAAGTCAATGATTTGGCATTTGTCCCTTGCTTCTTTGCTCCAATTTGAACTTCCAAGTATCTATAGCTCTAAGCCTCTAACAGTTTGAAGATGATTGATAATGCTAACCCTTGCCATGCTTTTGAATAATCAATTCCTTTAGTGAATTATTCTAGTGCTGTGATGCTCATTGAGATATTTCTGCGTGACAGAATATAGTTACCAGCTGCTGTCTTTCATCAGCGTAGTTTCATGCTTGGAATATTGTAGGATGAAATACTGTAATGTTTAGGCATTAAAAAGTGCTTGATCCGAAGTATCTTTTTAACCAGAATTAGGAAGTGTGAAGTGGAGTCAGATGCTCTGGACCTATCTAGGCTAGACAGTTATGTCTTTCAATGTTGGCTGCCCTTTTCTTTGCCTACTTCATGGTCTGTACATTCTTGTTTTATTATTACAACTAAAAGCATGAGGTTTCATGCGAGCTTCGATGCCTTTATCCAGGTTGCTGTAATAATTTGGGTTTGTCTGATTTTTCAGGTGCTAGCCCTTAAAGGATGTTATCATGGTGACACTTTGGGTGCAATGGAAGCTCAAGCCCCATCACCTTACACTGGCTTTCTCCAGCAACCATGGTATGGATTTTTTAAATCAAAGAAGCATGTTTCAGATGAAACTTAGGGCAATTTGTTCTGGGATCATAAATTTTGAAGCTGATATTTTGAGTAAACTGTTTCAAGCTCGTTCACCTTTATTGATGTTTGGATCTAGTTATGCTTGGTTGACCAGAGAAACCTTTTGTTTTGATAAGAATGCAAATTTTTAGTTAAAAAAAGAGAGGAAATTGGATATAGTAAGGAGAAGAACTATAAAGTATCCGTCAACTATTAGAAGCATGACTATTGGGACAAATGAGCTTGTTGGTCTTGTTGCAGATCAACAGAAACTTTGGAATTGTTATGTTCGTATTTTGTGTTAATGGATGGTGCATTACCAATTGTCTTGTACATGCCAAGGGATGCCAACAGATCAAGTTTTTGAATCAAGTTGCTTGTTTTCGTTGATGTCAAAGCTGTTTGCTTGTAAATCTTTTAAGTGAAATCTCTTGTCATTTAATGCTTGTACACAGGTACACAGGACGGGGCCTTTTCCTGGACCCTCCTACTGTCTCTATGCACAACAGTTATTGGAATATTTCTTTACCTGAAGGGATGCATTCAAACTATGTGATCAAAGAGTTGGGTGGGTTGATTTTAAATTTTCATTTCTATGTTTGTGCTGGCTACTGCGTTTTTCAATTGCTGTATAGAAATGTGTCATAACATGCACTGGCATTTTGCAGCCTTCGACTCTCGTGATGAAATTTTTGACAAGAGCAGGGACAAGTCAGATCTTGCTGTCACGTATTCATCATATATATCACAGAAATTAGTCCAGTACGACAGTCTAGAAGGAACTGTACACATTGGAGCATTGATTATTGAACCAGGCAAGGAAGCCATCAGGATTTCATGTTTTGTTTCTCAATTATTAATATCATTAAATTCTTTAACTCCTCAGGTTACTGTCTCTGAACCTTTATAGTATACTGCTTGATGATATCATCTCCTTTCTCTTACATGAATGAGCTATAAGCCCTCTCCCTCAAACATTGTATGACACTTTGTGCTCTTTCTAAATTTTATTGTTTCTTTCCAGGACTTCTCAGTTTTTTCTTTTCCATTTTCACCATTTTCTGGTCTATGACTCTATTTGCCTTTTGCTTTTAGGCAGTTTTTGCTGCTTTATTTCTCTGAAGCTTGATTCCTCCTTGCAACAAATCAATCTGTGTAATTCTGTCATCAAACTGTGGATGGCATGTGTGTGCTTCAAATTAGTAACTTGTTTGGAAAAGATTGTTTCACAAAATGTCCACTTTCAGTAATTCTTGATGCCCGCTATGTATTTCATTCACTCTGGTTATTTTCTCCAGTTATTCAAGGTGCTGGAGGAATGCTTATGATTGATCCACTGTTCCAACGGGTGCTTGTCAATGAGTGCCGAAGTAGGAATATTCCTGTGATATTTGATGAAGTTTTTACAGGGTTTTGGCGTCTTGGAACGGAGGTTGACCTTCCTTTACTTCATCTCATTCCTTCTCTGTTTCTGCCACTTGTGTATTTCTCATGTACAACCAAACTTGATTTCACGAAACTTAACAGATTTCTGATATTCTTTTGACAGAGTGCAGCGGAACTTCTAGGCTGTGTACCAGATATAGCCTGCTTTGCCAAGCTGCTGACTGGTGGGGTTATACCCTTGGCAGTCACATTAGCCACAGATGCCGTTTTCGATTCATTTATTGGGGAATCAAAGGTATTTATCAGTAACTTGATGTGGAATTTGACAGGATAACTTTTTTGAGGTTTTCCACATGGCTTTCCTTATTGTCTTGATTTTCTTTATTGTTATCACTATCACCACTGGTATCTGATGTGAGATTCAGCTTCTAGCTTTTAAAATATTGCGTGCTTGACTTTATCAATGGAGTCTTAACTGAAAGTTGGTTTTTATATTATTTGCTGAAAGCAAAAGACTCAGTTCTGAACTTTTTTCCCTTTTTTGGTCTATTTGAACTTAATAGATTGAATCACTTACATCTATTTGATTTGGGTAATAGCTGAAGGCTCTTTTGCATGGACACTCGTACACTGCTCATGCTATGGGATGTAGCGCAGCTGTAAAGGCCATACAATGGTTTAGCGATCCACAGACAAATTTTAATGTTATTCCAGATAAAAGCTTACTTTCAGAGGTAAATAATTTTTACTTGCCTTCTCTTTTCCTGTGAACTGTTACCATCCATTAGCTTTTCGTAGTTAATCATTCAGTAATTTGAGGGCAGAGAGTTTTGCATAAACTAGCAATTATGTGTTTGATAAGTAAACAAATGGAACTATATAAGCCCCCTTTCTACTCAAAAATAAATCATCGAAGAACAGTGCCTTAACATATGGCTTTTCGAATGAGACTATAGACTAAAGCCTCGTAATCTACTCTGGTTTAATATGTTTGTCATGAATGAAAGCTTATGCAGCAAGAAATCATAACACTTGACCCAAAATGGTTTTAGCTGAAACTTCAGCTCATAACAACATGAACGGCTAGTTCTGGGGCAAATTTGTATATTTCCAAATTTTTTATCTCGCCATTGAAAAATTTGCTGGAATTTTCTCCTGTACCATCGTTGGCTACTTCCTACGACTAAGTAGATATTCAACTTATTTCCTCACCATTCAGTAAAAATCTAAATGCTACATGTGATTGTAACGTGTTAAAAGTTTGAAGCAGATACACCAATAGTAATATAGCGAGATCAAATGGTAACAGAATTGATTGTGTTATTTTCCCCATTCAAGGATCTGCAATCTAGTAAACTTTTCACCTCCAAATTTATGTTGGCATTGCACTTCTGCTTGCAGTTGTGGAATGTGGACCTGATACAACAGATCTCATCACATCCTTCCGTCCAAAGAGTGGTTGCATTGGGAACTCTCTTTGCCCTGGAACTCCGAGTGGAGGGGCCTAATGCCGGGTATTGTCTTTTCCCCCAATAGTTCCTTTATGGTTGGCTTGATTTATTGATGTAAGGTTGAAGATACTATCCCAATGGTTGAAGAATGAATTCATTGCCTTGGCAAGACAATTTAACCCATTAGTTTTTGATTGAAGATAGTATGGTGACGATTTATTGGTGGCATGGATCTATTAGCAAGCAATGCCTTCCTGCTTTGTCTAGATTTCATACGCAATATCAACAGCTTATCTCTAAGCGTTTTAGGATAGAAGCTGGATAATATTAAGGTTTCTGTGTGACAACATTGATATCCATGCACTTAAGTTGGAAATCAGTTTCTGATAATGCAGCTGTCATTTCATAGGTATGCATCACTGTATGCCAGCTCTCTTCTGCAAAAGCTCCGGGAAGATGGTGTCTACATGAGACCGCTAGGTAATGTGGTCTATCTCATGTGTGGTCCCTGCACACCTCCTCAGGTCTGCACGCAGCTACTGCTCAAACTTCTAACAAGACTCGATGAGTTCACCCAAGATCAAGTACGGCAAGCCTCCTGCTAATCACTATTGACAACCCCCCAAAAGCTGGAAGTTATATGCTGTCAGTAGCTTATCGGTGGCTGCAATTATGTAATGGATTCCTTAGATATTTGGACGTCTCATGCATCTTTTTCATTCTGGGTCTTTATATAAATCTATTAGTCTTATTAGTAACATCCCAAAGCACTCCCTTTTGTTCGAAGATAGTATTCTCATTAGGTGAATGTTAGTAGGTCTTATATAATGACTAGGAAAGTGTTATCTTCTGTCTCATTTTAATTTTTCAATCCTGTTGCATGGGCCTTTCACAAAAACTGCTGGAGTAAATAAAAAATGTATTAATTTTTGGGACCAAAATGAAACTTATACATAAGTTGCATGGTCCCCTTGAGGGGGCGATGCAGCTCTTTGACATGAACACTGATGATCACCCGTTACGATCCAATAGGGAAAAAGAAAAACAAAGCGAGAAAGAAAAGTAGAAAACATTAAAGGGTGGGAAATAATAAGTGTATACGTACGAGATATTTATTACAGCATTTAAAGTGCTTATCCAGTTGTACAACCAAACAGAAATTTTTTCTTACAATGGTGTCCCACTAGAAAATAACACGGCGCCACATCGTTATCAGCTATTACAGACAGAACAAACCAATAGCCAGCCGACTTCTGTTCCCCTGTAGGAAGCTGACGTCAGAGAGAGGAATAAACTACCCTGTCAAGTGACGTGGCTTGTACTACCTAAGCACTTTTAAAAAACTCTCATCTATTAGCACGTACGGTCAGGATCTCATGATTCCAACACCCCAAGTGGGACGACGACTTGTGAGGCCGGCTGTTTTTTTTAGATCCAACTCCAAAAGCTTAAAAATAAGGAAATATTCACCCACCCCAAAAAAAAAAATCCTATGAAAATACACTCACTTTTCCCAATTTTGATTCCCGTATAAACTTTGGGCAGAAGTTGTAAAAACACTACCCGCCACATTGAGATTGCCGGTACTATTTTTTGTGGGTATCAGCAAAGTTCTTGTCTTTCTCTGGTCCATTCTACCAGATGTGCCAATAGAGTAGTAGCTTGTAGCTTTTGCTCAAAAAGCTATGTGACCAGTTCTTATCCAAAATATCATTTTTGTTGCCACATCGGTTTAGTAGCTCGGATATTAATTACTGATGCATGTTTTCACCAAAATAGGAAAGTAAATCTCACGTGATATATTCTTAATTACAAGGGTAAAAGGATTTTATTGCATAGGGGGTTTATATATATTTAGGCTGGCAAAAAAAAGATGATTTAATATTTGGACTTTTGTTATTTTTGAACAAATGCCTTGATAATACAAGATTGTGAGCTCTGTCTGTTTTTATCAGATCAAGCTTGGTCAACTAATGGTTTTGAGATTTGACATGTAAACAATCGAGAACCAAACGACAAGCAGGAGCAGAGAGTACCGTGATCATCCTCTCTTCTTCTTCAGCTGGAGAAAGAGTCGCCAGCCAGAGTGGACTGCATAATAAGAAAAAGAAAAAGGGTCCACAACACTATAAAAGAAAAACCTTAAACTATACTTATTTATACAACAAATCAGGAAATAAAAATATCGCCAAATACAAAAATACAGTTCCCAAATCCAAAACACTTTATTACTAAATAATCACTCTCTAATATTTTTTCTCTCCTTATAATCAATCTCTCTCTAGTATTTCTCTGCTTATCTTCTTTTTCACCAAAACAACCACACCTAACACACGCACACACACTTCCCCGGTTTAGTTTCTTTCTGTTTCTGTTACTCCTCCGGATTTGGTCTCCTTAGGTCGTCAGTTTACCCTTCCCCTTTTCAACTTCTCACTCCTCCCTTGATCGTTACTAAAACACTGGAAATCTGCTTGGTTAGTGTGGATCTGCCGGTGTTTTTATTTTTTTAATTAATTAATTAATTAATAATTTATTGATACACAGCTCCTCCTCTGTTCTCTTTTTTTCTGCAGATCTGAGAGAGGCTAGGGTTTGAAAAAAAAAATTGGGCGGAAATGCAGACGAGGTACATGGAGAGGACTAATAGTATGAGGGGAAAGAGGACCTTAGAAGCAGCCGGAGGCGGCGGCGGAGGTGATGACGAGCAGCAACCGGAGCGGAAACGCCCCGCTTTAGCTAGGTATGGTTTTCTTGGTGCTTTTTGCAATAGTGATTAACACCTAGTTGCCTGGTTCTATAGTCTTAAGTTACTGGCCTGGAGTTTCTTTTTTCTTACTTTATATAATTAATAAATAGTTATTGCTCATTGGATGTGTTATTATTTGCTGTATTATGTGTAAGGTTTTGGTTATTGTGATTTTATTTCCTGAATCACTCTTGCAATTTCGAATGAAAGAGATTAGCTGTTAAGTTATTATTATTCTTGTGAATTTTTGTTTATCCAGCTGTCAATGAGAGGTGCCTCAGTTGTTTACCTCCATGACTGTTTATCCTTATACTTTTCTTCCTGGCTTTTCTGGTGGAAGGTGATTTTCTGTCATTTGATTGTTCTTGTTTTCTCACTATTGAGAAGCAAGGAGAATGTTGCAGTAGTTCCGGCAAAGATGCCAGAAAGAGTGTGTTGATTCTCGGATATTTCCTTTGGAATTGGCAGATCTGTTCACTGATATCTTCATCGCAGCTACCCTGTTTCATATGTTTTGGTTTCTTGCCACATCTTCCGACCTTCTATCCTCTCTTTCCTGTCTAAAGTTTGTAGTTAGCATTTTTGCAACCATTTTTTTTACGGATACAGATAATTTTAGTGATAATGGCTAGCAATTGCATATTGAATACATGCTATTGTCTGGAAAATTACTTTGTGGAGAACTGTTTGTTTAGATTATCTAAACCGTAATCTCATTGAGGTTCAGAGATAATGTGAATATACGTGTGTTCTGCAGCGTGATTGTGGAAGCCCTCAAGGTGGACAGTCTACAGAAGCTTTGCTCATCTTTGGAACCCATCCTTCGTAGAGTTGTAAGGACCTCTCTACCTTGCGCTCCAGTTTATAGTGTGAATGATCTGGCCCTGGTTCATTTTTGAGTTAAGAGGTGGCCTTGGATCGAGAGAAATCGCTATAATTTCATGTACTTGGACCTCAACAATTACTGTGGATTTGTGGTATTACAAATAAAATGATTTATGATATCCTTTTCATGCTTAGGGGTCATAGAGGTCCAATTATAGTTTTTCTCGGATCCATTCTTTCTAAAGGGATATTCAGCCTATTGCTTACAGTAAGTTAGGAGGTTAATTATTCTTTTCTAACTTGCTTGGTGAACTGCTTTGGATCATTGTACTTCTCCAGTTTTGCTTTCCTACGCAGTGAAGAGGCTGTTTACATGCAGACGTGTTATAAAAGTGAGAAAAGGATGCTAAAAATCTTGCCACCTTTCTTTAAATAAGACAAATAACCCCTACTTCTTAAATTTATTTGTCATTGAATTGGTCTCTTAAAAGTTCTTGTATTGGTTTCGTGCCATTTGTAGATCTCTTGTAAGATTTTACTGGTCTGGATGTCCAGTTGCCTTGCAAAGTTTCTATAGTTGCAATCCATGTGAAAGTTGATGTCTTCTTTTCAACATTTGCAGGATGAGTTGCCCTATATAACCCAGTTAGTCTGTAATATACAATCTCTTTTTGCACCTATAAAAATCGAATTTTGAAGCTCTTTCTCTTAACGTGCCATTGTGCACCTCTTAAATTCTTACATTTGGTTTCTGAAATTCTTAGAGTATTCTAAACCAGGAAATACCCTGAGTGTATAAGTGCTCTTAAGTGTAATATGACATCGACAACATTAACAGCAAATAAATGAATTGGCAATTTATGGATTGGTTTTGGCATTCTTTGAGGGCTAAATATTTGTGCAAACAAATTTTACTGCAACGATGTAACGTTGCGACAGGTTAGTCTTGTTTCTCCATAAACTTAATGAGGTCTAAGGAAAAACATTTGGTTGAAATCCTCTCTGCTTGGCTTCTATGACTGGTTGACTATCAATTTACGCTGATCATGTCTCATCTGGGTTCTAATTGCAACCTGAATTGATGCTAAACAGGTGAGCGAGGAAGTGGAGCGTGCTTTAGCAAAGTTAGGCCCTGCTAGACTCAATGGAAGGTAATATATGTTCCTGACTACTTGTTATTACAGTCAATGTTGTTGTTTATGAATTTCTTTTATACAAGTGTTTGATGTTTATATGTATTCATGTTCATTTGTCTACTTTTTGCACGAAGTCAAAGCAGGATGTAATCTTTCAAATGCTTATGTGGGGTTTCCTTGATGTATGGATGTGTCCTTGAATATTGAGTGGTTTTCTTTTTTGAAAATTTTAAGTTGACTGATAAGATGGACAGAATTTTGATAATTAGAGTTAATGTTGTCTCCTCTTTGGTGACGAATTTCAGGAAAAAGGTGTACAGGCAAAAAAAAATTTGGGTCAAATTTGGTGCATCAATATCCATTGTTGCAAATCTTAGAAGATTCATCTTTTCTGTTTTATATATGCATTTGGTAGCTAGAACTGCTATCCTGGTTAGGCTAGGCTATCCCTTGGCTTTGGAGTTGCAGAGTATGATGCAACTGCTGATAAACGATATTAGCAGGTCAATCTAGTGAAAGGTTGATCTGGACGGGGTTACCCATGTTCACCATCAAGCTTTTAGGAATTGAGATGATGCTAGGTTTATAGAGGATGGTAGCTGGGAATGGCAAGAAGTGTTTGGTAGAAGCTGGTTGGTAATTAAGGAGTGTAGGCGCTTCTATATTTTCATTTCATGCTTTGAAGTGTGATTTGCTGTAATTTGAGGTCAAGGTCTTTCTCTTGCATTTATATTACTGCAAGACTTAGCAATTCTATTCAAAAACATGTTAAACTTTTGCTTCCATTGGTTTCAGCTTTATAATTGAATCTAACTTGTAGCTTTCTCTGCCTCTGGAATCAATAATTTTATAATCCAATTGTATACTTTTCTTCATTGATTGGGAGGGTAAATTCTTCTGAAACTTGATATTTCAGGTCTTCCCCAAAACGAATTGAAGGACCAGATGGAAGAAATTTGCAGCTGCAGTTTAGGTCCAGGTTGTCTCTTCCTCTTTTCACAGGTGGAAAAGTAGAGGGGGAGCAGGGTGCTGCAATTCACATTGTTCTTCTTGATGCTAACTCTGGCCATGTTGTAACTTCTGGCCCAGAGGCATCTGCCAAACTAGATGTTGTCGTCCTAGAAGGGGATTTCAACAATGAAGATGATGAAGACTGGACACAAGATGAATTTGAAAGCCATGTTGTGAAAGAGCGTGAAGGTAAAAGGCCTTTGTTGACTGGAGAATTGCAAGTAACACTGAAGGAAGGAGTGGGAACGCTAGGAGAACTGACGTTTACTGATAACTCAAGTTGGATAAGGAGCAGAAAGTTCAGACTTGGCTTGAAGGTTGCCTCTGGATTTTGTGAGGGGGTTCGCGTTCGTGAGGCTAAGACAGAAGCTTTTACGGTTAAAGATCACAGAGGGGAGCGTAAGTTCATGTGCTTTACTTCTTTTGCTTGAATTCTTGTCTATGAAGAATATGAAAATTCACAAGTTTCCTCCTTTCACAGTGTACAAGAAACATTATCCTCCTGCATTGAATGATGAAGTATGGAGACTGGAGAAAATTGGCAAGGATGGTTCATTTCACAAGAGGCTAAATAATAATGGAATATTTACAGTTGAGGATTTTTTGCGCCTTGTAGTCAGGGATCCCCAAAAATTGCGCACTGTAAGTATCAACCTTAGCTTCTGTTTCCTTAAGTGTATTTGTCATTGTCCAAATGGTTTTTGGTTTCTTTCCTTATTGAAATTTAGTATTTGTCTACAATGGTAAACTATTTGGTTCTCAGATAAACTTCATGATGTGTGCTGATATCAGCTTGTGTGTTTATTGGTCGTATGCAGATTTTGGGGAGTGGTATGTCAAATAAGATGTGGGAAGCTCTTTTGGAGCATGCCAAGACTTGTGTCCTGAGCGGCAAGTATTATGTTTATTACCCTGAAGACTCAAGAAATGTTGGTGTTGTTTTCAATAACATATATCAGCTGAGTGGCCTGATCTCAGGAGAGCAGTACTATTCAGCTGATTCTCTTTCTGATGAGCAAAAGGTTGGCAGTAGATGTGTTTGCTTGAACTTTTTGAACGATTTGATGGTGTGTTTTAGGTCTAGTTGCAGTGGAATACTAGGCCAAGTATAAACATTCTGTGGTCTGGGATGAACTGAAAATATACAGGCTAGTTGCCAGTTAGTAATCAAGTTCAATGTCAAATTGTCGGATCTTCACTTGCTTATGCTTGTTCTCCTTGCTGCTAGAAATTCTCTGGAGTGACCATGTTGTCTCATTAGAGGATTGTCTTTGCAGGTCTATGTGGATACTCTGGTGAAGAAAGCATATGACAACTGGAGTGAAGTTGTAGAATATGATGGCAAATCACTTATGAGCTTCAAACAAAGTAAGAGGTCTAGTTCTTCTCGAGACGAACTTCAGATGGGTCAAATTGGTTACTCTAATGCTTTGGAGCAACAAATGCAAGTACCACGGCTGCCAGCTCCAGCTCCAGTTCCAACCGAGCAGCCTTCTGTTCATTCAGGCCTGCAAGTTGGAGGTATGTTGTCATGTAAAATTGGAAAAAAATAGATGATGTATATGCAATGATGTTTGATGCCTAATATCTTTTGCTTTTTTTGCTTGGCAGGTTCAGGTTATAATAATAACATAGGAATGAGATACTCATCCCAGCCACAGCTTTTGAATGCAAATGCACGTGCTCAGTTCGACAGTAATTCATTCTCAGCCAATGAACATCTAATTAGCAATTCTCAGCAGACCCAAAGCACTAGAAATGATAATAGTGTTGTTGGTTTGGCCCTTGGCCCTCCTCAGTCATCTACACCAGGATTCCAAACTCTGGGATCTTCCATGCAGCCATCCAGTCTTAATCCTTTTGATGACTGGACCAACAATAGAGACAAAGGGGTTGAAGATTTCTTTTCAGAGGAAGAAATACGCATTCGTAGTCATGAGATGCTTGAGAACGAAGATATGCAACACTTGCTCCGGCTCTTTAGCATGGGAGGGCATGCATCTATGAATATGCCTGAAGATGGCTTTGCATTCCCACCTTTTACGCCAATGCCAAACTTTGACGAGGATCGCACACGTTCTGGTAAAGCTGTTGTCGGGTGGCTGAAGATCAAGGCAGCAATGAGGTGGGGCTTCTTTATCAGGAAGAAAGCTGCTGAGCGACGACAGGCACAGCTTGTTGAGTTGGATGATGAAGAGTAGTTAAGAGTTTGGATCACACGCCTTCTAGATTGTGGAAGTTATCGAATCTCTACGTCCAAGACAGAAGCAGAGGTTCAAGGACTCCAGGGACTTGGTTTTTGAAGTCTCGAAGGCCCCTGTTGGCCATGGTCTATTCTTAGGCACCAACCAACCATCACTTTGTACAGTTACCTGTACAGTTTCTTTATTTACATTCCTTACCTAGCAAAGATGCTTCTCTCAGATCACTTGATTGATTCATGTAATGTTACATGGGTTCAGGTTCCCCAAGGGATGAACGTGTCTTGTAGTGTATTGATCCCTTATTCGTCTTGACTCGTCAGGGGGTAGCATCCTAATAGTAGGTATGACTTCATTTGTTGTATGGATCAACGATTTGTATAAGAATGGTGAAATCTAGATTCTGTTATTGTGGTATTTGCTTCCTTGTAGTCTTAAATGTTTGACTGGTTTTATTGTCATGTGCTTGGTGGTATCTGTTTTGTTGCGTAAGGTGCTTCCTTAGTTAATTGTCTGTTAAATAGATGGGATTTTGCTATCCAACATACCTATACTCTTGGATTCAGGTCTTTATGTACCTCCATTTTTCTTTATTCAATTTTTTTTTCTTTATTCAATTATATGCCTATACTATATAATTTGGTTTAACAGTGTGCCTATACTAAATAATTTGATTTATTTTTTTCCTTCTCTAACCGGGTTGAATAATTATTAATGCCAGGTGACTTTGTAACTTTTGTGGGCCCCACCCAACATGCCTTTGTTTTTATTTCCGGGCCATTACACGCCTATAATTTTTTTCCCAATCATACTTTTATTATATAATTTGGTTCAATTCTTTACATGTACTACTATACGATTAAACGAAAAAAAAACTATAGATATATAAATAATCTGAATGCAAGAGTGCATATATGTTGGGATCCAAAACTCTTAAATAGATTAGACCGATTAAACTTCAAATATAACATATAAATATCCTCTTATCTAAAAACCTTTCTCGCTATATATTTTAAGATACAAAAATACTAAATATGGCAGTAATACTAATACTACAACGTACGTTTTAAACTTATTTGGTGAATGAATAAGACTTAAGAAAATTATTATACTGGCTACAATATTAAAAAAATACTTTGAACTAAAAAAAGTTTAAAATCGGATGGACATTGAACTGGGGAGGAGATGTTCAAAAAATCTTATCAGGGTTAGATTGGGTCTAACCATTTTATTAAAATAAGTTAAAATTTTACAAAAAATAGTCAAAATATAGTCATCACAATTCCAAACGAACTGAGGCAAAAGGTACTATTTTTCATACTTCCATCTAGCATCATTCAAGTCATACAAGTCACAGATAGATCAGACCATTTTTTTTATTCATATTTCCAACAGGCAAGCACATAGTATCAAAGGCTAAACACGTAGAGTATTATCAAGGTTAAACACCGCACAAAGTATTAGTTCCAGCAGGGCTTTATACAAGAAACAAGAGAAGACGCAGAGGAGGAGGAACAAGATTGATTGGTACCCTATCATCATTCATCATTCAAACGGGCGGCAGACCAATCAAACAACACAAGGCGCAATTTCCCGATCAGGTATCACATTTAATCCATCTCAAAAATTTATCCTGTCCTGGATCTGCGCACAACACCTAAGATTTGATCCATTTCACATTTAATCTTATGATTTTCTAAATTATCATTTCTATTTTCCTTATTATAGATAGTAGTAATATATTATATCATTTTATTATATATGTTAAAATAATATTTTCCAGAATCAATCATTCTAAAATATACTTTATATTTCTTCTTAACAGTAAAATCAAAACTCTATAAAATTATTATATTATAAATTCGTGAAAATTTTGTTGAGGAAGAATAAATAAAAAGTATATGTATAATTGGTGAGACGCCCCGACCCGAATTTACCGTACACAGTAAACCCGAGCCGGAACTGTGTCAACCCAACCCAAAATGACTCAGCATACAGTGTATAAAACAAATATCCGGGCTCAACAGCCCATAACAAAAACATCGATAATATCTCAACACGGCCCAATGGCCCAACAGTAACATATCAAAACTGGCCCAATGGCCCAACAGTAATAAAAACATGCACAGCGGAAGACTTAAGCTCACTAACACTGTATGCGACACATGCAATCTATGGATCCAAGCCTGTCCGAAGGAAACGCTGCAGCCTGTCTGGAATGCATCAACCTGTACCAAAAGATAACTCATCCTACGGGATGAAAGCCCGCAGGTGAGGGGTGAGTCCGAAGTGCTCAC
>JAKUCV010006333.1:65283-108642 GCA_028386065.3 Turnera subulata
AATCACTTATAATGCACAACAAAATGATTATGCATGATACCGGTTAAAATTCGTTATACGGCTTGCCTTATATCCAATTTCTTTATTATGAAATTAACCTCTTTATTCATTATACCATTTATACTAAATTTCAGATTAAAATCGAAACCGAGTTTCTTATCAATATCCTAATTATAATTTTTAAATTAAAACCAAAACCGAACGTTCAAGCCGATATCCCGGCCCATTAGTCACTTAAGATAAGAGAATATATAAATACGTTGTACAAATTATCTGACAGAAATTATATTTGTAAATAGATCAATTTACGGCCCGTATAATACTCCTAGTCCATATGACGTAAATGATATCTTTCCCAATTAAATACTAAATACTTAAATGTTTTATAAACAATAATTATGTAATAATGGAACCGATAAATACGTCAAAATATCATTTAAATAGTATATCTTGTAATAACTAGGTTAATGGAAATTATCTCCAATGGTATGAAATTAACATTGCCGGTGTATGGTATAAAATAATTATCACGTAATGTTGTAAATAAATACGTTTACATATGTGTGTTCGATAGAGTAAGATGACACTAACAATACCTTTATTACGTTAGTAAATACCCCGGTAAATTATCAAACGCAGCATAGCCATAAAATAGATTTGTACAGTTATATATGTGTATTAGTCTTATAGATACGTAGTTAGATTCAAATAAAATAATATCATTCTTAAACCTTAAATTAAATCATTAATTACCTTTTTGTATATATATATATATAGCCAAATTATATAGTTACTTCCCATAATTCAATCATGGCCTTGTATTATTCAGCCCATGGAAGTATCAATAGTAGAATAAGGTAAATGAAATAAGGTATGGCCTATGATTGTTTTAGCCCAGAAGATTGGAGATTAGAAGTATTAGAAAGGTAGTTGTATTACTAACTCACTTAAGTTATTTCGGAAGTTAAAACTCGGTGGACCTTCACATTCGTTTAACCCATCGGAAAGGATAAAATAGCTTCGGTTTAACTAAATAGAATGCTTAACCAAATTTAGATACTATGCCCTTTTATTATAATTAACCCAATAGGACCGAAGGTTAAATTCAGTGGGCCTTGGCGAGCCCAGACAAACGTAATTAGAATTAGACCGGAAATTAAAATGCTATGGAGCCCAATCGGAAAATTAAATATGAATTAAATAAATGCTTAGAGAAAGTAAATGAAAGCGTAAATAGAAATATAAATCAAATAAAAGCAGAATTAGTAAATTAGATAATCAAAGCATAATTTAAATAAAAGTTCAAAATAACAAAACCCTAAATTAAGTTATTCCATTTTAATTACGTTTAAGGTCTGTTCCGTAACATGATGCATGGGTAGACCAAAGGTTCGGGTTTTACCCACGGGTTCGTTTCTCGGGTTCGTCGGAAAATTCCCGAGACGTCGGAAACTTCGTCGGATTCCGGCGTACACTGTTCACGCCAGCATCAAGACACCCACGTCCACTGTCACTGTTCTCCCAGCAGCAATTCAAGCCAATCCCACCACCATAGCACCAATCCGGCCACCAACACAAACACCATCCCTACGGCCACTCGTCGGTAACCGGTGTTCCACCACAAAACGGCATCTACCGCCCCAAACACCAAAACCCAAAACCACAACAGTCCCGCCGGCGACATCCTGCCCACTCGCATCCACCACGGCAACCGACCAAACACAGACCCAGAAACAACAAATCGAACCAACTCAGACACGAACCTTAGCTATTAGAATAAATTACACTAAGAGAAAAGAGGGAGAGGCGTAACCAAGACTCACCCAGCCTCGGTGTCGTCTTGGTGGAGGAGGAAGGAAGGATGGAGGCACGTCGGCGCACCCACAGCGGCGGCGGCGTGAGTTGCAGGGGAGAGGGAGAGGAGACGAGAGACTGAGAGAGGCGGCGGTGCTTATGAGGAGCGGCGGCGGCTCTTGCTCTGCACGGTGAGGAGTCCGGGTAGCGACGGCGAAGCGTGGAGGAAGAGGGTGTCTCGGTGGAGGGCTGCAGAGGAGGAGGCGGTGGCGGCTCAGGAGGGGAAAGGGGAAGAGGCAGGCGGCGGATCCGGGCGACTCTGCTTGTCGGGTCGCCGGCTGGTCTCCAAGGAACGCCGTCCTGTAGCCGCGACAAGAGGAGGAGAAGGATAAAAGAGGAAGGAAGGGACTTGGTGGTGCTGCGTGTGGCGGTCGGAGGAGGGGAAAGGTGAGGTAGAAGTTGGAGGGGAAGATGTCAGAGGAGATGAATTGGGCAGAGAAAATAATTGTGGAGGGAGATGAGTGAGAGAGAGATGTGTGGGGAAGAGAAAATAAAGGAGACGGTACAAGGAAGAACGGAGAAGAAAGGATGGGGCCGGTGTGAAGGAATCGGGTAAGGGAGAGGGAAGAAGAAGACAAGGAGAAAAGTTGGAAAAGATGGGAAAGAGGGGGAGGGGCCGGCGGCTGGAAAAATGAGGAAGAAGAAGTGAGAAAAAGGAAGAAAAAAGATGAGGAAATAGGGCTCCACACAACGGGTTGTCGGGCAAATTATTGGTGCCTTGCCGACACCAAAACGACGTCGTTTTGGACGTCTGCAAGCACCAGTCAACAGCCCACAAACCCTTGGTCAAAACGCAGCATTCTCCTGTGTTTTATGTTTTGGCTTCGCCAAAACTACGTCGTATCGATCGAAACTACACTAAACCTTGTGTTTTGACACTAACTTAACCTTTGTAACATATAAACATAATCTAACAATTATTCTTTTATAGAATTTCAAAGATAAATATCCAAAGATTAATTTATCAAATATCATGGAAATGATAGATAAAATTCTCTTTCTAAATTATAATTAATAAATTATTATAACATAATTATCATAGCAAGATAATATATTAACATTATAATTGTTGTTTGATTAGAATTTAACAATAGTAATGATAATAACTATAATTTTGAGAGTAATAAAAATAGTAGTAAAGGTAGTAAAAATTGTCTCCTTTTGGTAAAATTCTAGATTAACCGCGATAAAATTTTATTCACCACCGTAAAAGTTAAAATAAAACAGTAAAATTATTAGAAATTTACCCGGGTCGTTACAATTGGACATCCACTTTTTATTCTTATTAAAAAAAGGACATTCAGTTTTACATTATAAAATTTCTTCACATAAAAACTTGTAGAGCAAAAACAAAAATACAATCATAAAACTCACCCCACTGCTACGGGTGAGGCTTTCGGCTTTGCCCATTTGTTTTTTGTTTTCAAATAAGACGTGGTTAGAATTTTTAGTGGTAGATTTATGGCTGGTTTCCGAAATTGGTTGCATCTGTACTCTGTTTTTGGCCTCCGTTAGTTCGTTATTGTTGCTTTATGTGCTAACAGTCAGGAACATATCTAGATTGACTTCCTTCATCAAGATTAACATAAGCTTTTCGTTGTGAAAAGCTATGACTTACGAACTAAGGTAATGTTCTAAGCTTCTACTCACACTCTGCCAATTCACATGGTGGTCTGATACTACATTCTCCTCTGCCAACTAACAGTAACTACACCTTTCCAGGCCGATCATTAAGCGTGGAAGTGTCAGTGAAGTCTTTTTTTTAGATTATGCGTAATGCCTATATAGAAAGTAGATGTATGATGTATCCTATAATGATTTTATTTTGTTTGTAAGTCAATGCTTACAAGAATAATGATTACTATAGAAAGCACGAAATTTGTCAATCAACAGGAGGGATCAAGGAGTATACTAATTATAATGATTGAATCTCCATGGATTGCTAAGATAAATTTTATGGTGGGAAATTTTAAGACTAATTGAATCCCAAGTCCAATGTGAAATCTAATCATAGATTTGATTATATTAAGAATAATTAAACTATTTAAGTATATATAATCAATGCATAAAGTTACTACTTAGATAATACACGACAAATTAGGAAAATACATAAACTCAAAAAGGAGTAGAAGAACCTTTAAAGTAAATTAGAAAAATAAATAAACCTTACAAGGGAAAATGAAAATCCTTAAGGATATTTTGTTATCATAAACAATGGATTGTGAACTACTTGTGGAGTCTCATAAAGATAAATATTATGGTGGGATTCTCCAAGTCTAATTAGTTGTCAAATATAGATTTCTATGTTTACCAAAAAAAATATAGATTTCTATTAGGAATAATTGAACTATTTAAGTATGTATAATGAATACAAAAATTTACTTTTTAAATAATACACAATAAATTAGGAAAATACATAAACCCAAAAAGGGAAGGAGGAACCCTTAAAGTAAATTGGAAAACAAATAAATCCTAGAAGGGAAAGTGGGAATCCTTGACGATAATAATACACAACAAATTAGGAAAACAAAAAAAATTCCAAAGAGGAAAGGGAGAACCCTTAAAGTAAATTGGAAAATAAATAAATCCTAAAAAGAAAAAGTGAGAAATATTTTGTCACCATAAACAATGGGTCCACGAAAAATTTGTTATGAAATTTTCTTAATTAATTCTAATTTACCATCATTAATTGTTCAAATTCAAACGCATATCATCAGCAATCTACATCTATATAAAGTTTTGGAGTCTGTGAGCGTTTACTTATCATAAAAATCACCAGCCAATTTGCCAATAGAATAACCCAATATTCTCCCCACACCTCAAATAGAAAAATACAATGATGAGTAGTGCAAAGTTGAGCTCTGCCGTTGGCATAACAGTACTGTTTTGCCTGATGCTACTCCATTGCCATGCAACTGATTACTTTGTTGGAGATGCTGACTTGGGCTGGAGTGGACTTGTAAGCATGGAATCTTGGCCCGAAGGGAAGCATCTATATGCAGGCGACGTTCTTAGTATGTATAAATTAATTAATTAACATCATTTGTGCTATTAATGTAATTGCTTTTGAAGTTAAGAAAAAACTAATAAGC
The DNA here is from genome assembly GCA_028386065.3 of Turnera subulata. Taxonomy (NCBI): domain Eukaryota; kingdom Viridiplantae; phylum Streptophyta; class Magnoliopsida; order Malpighiales; family Passifloraceae; genus Turnera; species Turnera subulata. The sequence continues at coordinate 70,230 of JAKUCV010006333.1, forward strand.
TCTCTTTTCTTCATAGCTTGCTGGCTTATATATATTTTGTTCATCGTTCATTAATTTTTACGTTTAATTTTGCAGTATTCAATTATGATCCTTCAGATGGGACCAACGTAGTTGTGGTGGATAAAAAAGGACATGACGATTGCGAGGCAACACCTGGGGCTAAGTTTTATAACTCCGGGAACGATAGGATCGCTCTTCAGTTTGGACCAAACTACTTCATCAGCACCAATGGTCTTTGTCCGATGGGATTGAAGATGGCCATCAATGCCAGTACTGAAAGCCCACCACTTAATTAGCTAGCTACTTGTTTTAGTTTGGGTCATCATAAATTTTTCCCCATTGCTTCTCGTTCTCCTTTGTGTTACTTATGCATGGAGGCATATATATCCTTCTAGCTATATGAGAGATTGACTCGATGATTTGACTCGATGATAATTTGAACTCGACTCGGTTTTATTCGTGGTTGAACTTGAATTTAGTAGTACTCGGCTTGTTTTAAGTGCTTGATCTCATGACTGTATAACTATGGTCAAACCGATAGGAAGTACTGAAGTAGTACCTGTTGTTGAAGAGACGCTTCAATTAACTAGCTATGTTAAACCTACATTTGGACTGAGATAAGGAGCTCCTTTTTAGGGGTCATTAGGGATCCCATCTCAAGAATGACAAACTAGTGGAAATGCAAAGATACCCTTCATGAGACCCAAATCTTTAGGCTCTTGATTCTTCTGTATTTATAGGGACATTAGATCAATAAATGATAAATATTCACATCAATAAGAATGGAAAAAACAACAAAGATGATGAGCGGATATTATGGCACCCAGTTGTTCGCTAGCTCACCAGTTCTAAATGTTTCCGTGGACATACTAAATGGGCCTTGCCATCCAAGTACCAAGTTCCTGATGCATAGCCCATGTTTTAATGCCTGGATTGGGTTTCTCTTCAGGCCCACAAGTTGGGCTGCATGTTGAGAGTATGTCACGTTCGCAACTTTCAGGGCTTAGAGAATTAGATACTAAGGGAAAAGAAAACAAATTTAAATTTTAAAATAAATAAGAAAATAATGAATAAAGAAAGAAATAGAGAAATATAATATTGAAAGTTATGACTCACTAACAACGACTTCTAATTAAGTGTTATGAGTAAAGTCAATATTTTTTTTGAGATTATGAGTAATGTCTATATTGAAAGTAGATGCATATACCCTATAATGATTTTATTTTATTTGTAAGTCAATTCTTACAAGAATAATATCGTATATGATTTCTTCCCCCAAAATATATGATTTCCCAGAGGTTAATTACTTTTACAAAAGTCAAAAAAATTATGTTTAGAAATAACTAATGTCATTAAGGATATATATCACATTTCATCATACTATTTAATGGCTGTTATCGATCGAGTGTCCTTAGAGAGACAAAAATCTAACTAATATAGAAAGCACGAAATTTCTCTCGCAACAGGGATCAAGGAGAATACTAATTTTTTTTTGTTGCAGAAAAAAAGGCATCAGTGGTGTCATCATCGCCCCGTCTGTTCAGGCCCCGGTCAGAACCGGTTACATCCTGGCATTAGACCCTCCTCATAGGAGAATACTAATTGTGATGATTGAATCTGCAGAAGTTATATATTCTTCCAGTAAAGTCAACGTATTTTTATGCACAAATCATAATTTACCGCTTCAGATTGTCTAATTAATTTCCCGGTATCACGAAAAGATTTGTTATTAAATTTTCTTAATTAATTCTAATTTACCATCATTGATTGTTCAAAATCAAACGCATATTATCAACAACATCTCTATAAAGTTTGCTTATCATAAAAAATCTCCAGCCAATTTGCCAATAGAATAACCCAATATTCTCCCCACACCTCAATAGAAAATACAATGAGTAGTGCAAAGTTGAGTTCTGCCGTTGGCATAACACTACTATTTTGCCTGTTGCTACTCCATTGCCATGCAGCTGATTACATTGTTGGAGATGACTTGGGCTGGAGTGCAGATGCAAGCATGGAAGGTTGGCCCGAAGGGAAACATCTATATGCAGGCGACGTTCTAAGTATGCATAAATAATTAATTAATATCATTCGTGCTCTTTTTTTCTTAATAGCTTGCTACAATTGGCTTATATATATTGTTGTTAATCGATCTTTCATTAATTTTTATGTTTAATTTTGCAGTATTCAAGTATGATACTTCAGATGGGACCAACGTAGTTGTGGTGGATCAAAAAGGACATGATGAATGCGCAGAGACACCAGGGTCCAAGGTTTATGACTCGGGGAATGATAGGATCCCTCTTCACTTTGGACCAAGCTACTTCATCAACAGCGCCAATGAACTTTGTCCGCAAGGAATGAAGATGGCCATCAACGCCACCACACGCCCACCACTTATCTAGCTAGTTGGCTAGTTGTTTTAATTTGGGTCATCATTATTTCTCCAATTGATTCTTGCTTTTCCCTTTTGATTCTTATGGAGGTATCCTTCTAGCTATTTGAGGGATTGACTCCTTGGTAATTTGTACTACTTATTGGCGACCCTTTACTCCGATAGCATCCAGGTTCCTGGAACAATGCGATATTTCACACAACTCGGACTTTGTTTTATTCAGTTTGAGCCTTGAACTAAGTAGTACTCTGATCGACTTGTTTAATGAACTGCTTGATCTCTTATCACTTTCGGCACGGGAAGAAAATTCCAATACAAGTAATTAACCAACGCGTTGTTCTTTACCGGAGGTGGATTAGTACAAACTATTCTATGGTTACACACTTAGAAATAACAGCATAGAATTCCTGCAGCAAGCATGATTTATATTCCAGGAACCCAAAAAATTTAGACACTATAGGGAAAGTCGTTAATTAAATATAAAATCCAACCGGCAATACATTAAAACTAATAAACTCCAAGATTTGGCATGAAAGAGAAGAAGACTACAAGTGAAGATTGAATCTGCATGCTTTCTCATAAAAATTGATTGGAGGTTGGAGGAAAAGATGTCCATCCCCTCTATCCACCATTATTTCCGACTAGAAACGATATAAGAACAATAGAGAAAGAGACAGACAAAAGGGTATCATTGCCATAGGATTGCCATTTCCCTTTCAGGGCTTAGTCCCTTTCCTGCCTTGATATCTCATGATTGTATCACTATTCTATGGTCAAACCGATAGGATGTAAAGCTGTTGTTGAAGAGACGCTTTAGCTAGCTAGGCTAAACCTATATTTGGACTGAAATAGGGAGCTCTTTTTTGGGGGTCATCCAGGGATATCAATCCATTTCCAATCTCAACAATGAAACTAGTGGAAATGCAAAGATACCCTTCATGAGACCCAAATCTTGAGGCTCTGGATCCTTCGGTATTTATAGGGACATTGGATCAATAAATGATAAATACTCACAATGGAAAAACAACAAAAGATGATGAGCAGGTACTGGACAGATGCACTGAAAGAAGAGAGCTTATCTTTTAGTCTTTTACTACCTTAGCTTGTTGAAGTTTGAATCGATCAATTTCACTTTTTGGGTGAGTGGTTGAGTACGTACGATTTGTTGTGATGCATAATCTTCGTGAGCTTATCTTTTTATTCCTTTTTTTCTGCGTCTTTATATCCGGAATTTGAGCAATGCAGTGATGATATACATACGATACGACTATTATGGCATCCAATTGTTAAGGCTTGTTAGCTGGCTTGCCACTTGCCAGTGGTTCTTGCCATGCTAATTGGGCCTTCCCATCCAAGTACGAAGTTCCTCATGCATAACCCATGTTTTAATGTCTGGATTGGGTTTCTCTTCAGGCCCACAAGTTGGGCTGCATGTGGCGCAAAATAAATTTAGGAATAAAAGCGGCCTTGTACAACAGTAGTTTTGCTTTTCACATATTTTACAGAGTGAATTTTGCTCTCTTACATTAACTCCAAGTCTTAGATTAATAATTTTTCCCGTATTTTACAGAGTGAATTTTCCTCTCTTACATTAACTCCAAGTCTTAGATTAATAATAATTCAATGGAGTATATAAAGATGGCAGTTTGACTTAATTTCATTTGACAAATGTTTAACGGCTGGTGGAAAGCTCCAGAAGTTAATGTGCAAGAACAAAACATATATCCAGACGAATCAGATAAAGAGTATATGGAAACCTATATTTTTACTTTTAGGCGCAAGAAATAACTCATACATAGACTTTGAACCAACTCTAAAAAGAATGAAAGAATCGAATAGAACTAAACAACATATCTGGGTAATGGTTCCGATTTTGGGAAGACAAAAGATGGAGGAGGGGGTGAGTATTGAAGGCTCAAGACATTCTACATTCTTGGGGCAGACCTTGTGGGAATCTCTTGAGGTCAGAGCAGTAGTTGTAAATCATGTAGTTCTTTTGGACCCATTGCAGCCTCTGTTGGCTCGTGGAGTCAAGCTCCTCTGATAGCCAACCTGCTCCAGTTGCTTTACTTGGAGAAGAATTTGAACCGCAGGAAGATGCCCCATTGGACCAAACACAAGCATTATCGGCATTGAAGTTTCTATAGGAAGCAATAAATGGAGCCTGTGACCAGTCTGTCTTGACCAGACCACCCCTTGTAGCCCAGTCATCTGCATTCCAGAGACTGGAGTAGATTCTCATTGGCTGGTTCTTTGGGAATGGAACTCCGTTGGATTCCAAGTTCTTGAATTCTCTAATGGGAGTTCCATCCACAGAGAACACAATTCTTTGTGGGTTCCAGAGAATGGAATAGGTGTGGAAATCAGCAGTTGGGTCAAACCAAAGATAGAATTGCTGCTCTCTGTTACCCTTCCCCTGGCTGAACACGTTAGTGTGGAGGATGTAAGGATCCCCACTCAAATTTCCCAGAAATTCAAAGTCGATCTCATCCCAGTTAGACCCTTTAGAGGATAAATAATAAGCAGTGACGGTGCCAGCAGAATTGCCCTGCACAAGCTTGAGTTGCATGTCAATCTTCCCAAAGAGGAACTCGTTCTTGGACTGGAATCCAGACCCAGAAGCCTTGTCAAGAGACAGAGTAAGCAGGTCGCCGTTGTTGAGTATTTTAGCACGACCATCACCCCAAGTGATGTCGAAATTGTCGTAGAGATTCCCAGCACCATATGCTACCATCAAAGAGCCCAGGAAGAGGGACAGAAGAAGCAGAGCCCTGAAGGTGAAAGCCATAATAATTGGCTAGATATATTATGTGAAAAAGAGTATGTAAGAATTGAACAGAGCGAATGTGATACTAGGTAAGGAGTGGAAAGTGAAGTCTTGGTAGGGGATGAAGCAAGAAGCAAGGCAGGTTGGTGTATTTATATGGATGGCTGGGGATCATATTCAAGGAAGGGAAGGGCACGGGAAGGTCCATGCATTGGGTTGTTAATAATTAGATAGCAGCGTGTGACAGTTGGATTTAGGCTTTTAGGAAAGTTGTATATTGCTGTCAAGAAAAGATGGCAGTAGTAGCAAAAAGATTTGGCATGTATGTAGTTATGTACCATTTAGTAAAGAAAGATTTTTACATTTAATAAAGAAAGATACTAAACGCGTTTCTTTGCCTGTGAATTCTTTTGTTTTTTTAATTTCTTCGTCACGGTTTTTGTTAGGCTGTTTATTTTTCATTCCTACTCTGTCACACTCGCAAACCCAGTTGGTTGTCCAGTTCCGTCTACCAAAAAGACGAACCGACACGCCACGCCACGCCAAGTTTGAGAAGTAATTGGGAATTTTCGTTCACTGTTAAAATCAATGGGTAGCTCTTTAGTGTCAGCCTTTAAGATGCCAGCTCATAACTGATTATAAAATTCTTATTTACTTTTTAGCTTTTTTATATTCGTGACCAAAAAGTAGCCATCATCGTAATTAGTTTGTATAGAGTCCCTTAAATAAGATTTAGGATTTAATTATTGTCTTGTATATGAATTGTGTAAAATATGGAGGGCGGCCTCTAATAATGAATTTAAGAGTGTTACTGTTAGATAGTACTATATTAAGGAGCTTAGGCTTGAAGAGAGGGGCCGAATACTGAAAGGAAAAAGTTATCCCAAATTATTATCTTTTCACCCATGGTTGTTAGCCTTGTTGATAAAAAAACTTGATGTCTCTTACACAAGATCTAATGTTCAACCTTTGCCTTGTGTATTGGACATGTAACATTAGGGGAGCAGATCCTAGTAAAGGGTCCGTGAGTATATTGTATTGTGAGTGTTTATTTTACATAATCCATAATTCAGATAGAATTTCAAACCATAATGTTAGGAGGAGAAGGCAAAGGATGTAGTACACGCATTGTGTGGGTAATTCATAATTGAAGGGTCAATTTTTATTTCCAATTGATTGGGAAAAATTAATCACCGGATAATAGGGACAGATATCGTCAAGTTCCACCAGCTAGTAACAGCCCCCTATGGCTTGCAGTACGGAACCTAGTGATGATCATGATCCTAGGTTTGTTAAACTTGATCGTATTATTATCACTTTTAAGTAACACAGCAAAAGTTCTAATCTCTGTCCGGTAAGAAAGACGGAGTTGATGGAAGTGGTCTAACTGCTTTTCGTGCTTTTCGTTGCAGTCTAACTTAGGACACATGTTCAAAGGTTAGGTTGTTGCCAGTGAACTTGGAAGGAAGCTCAAGAAATAAAACACATGGTGTGACAAAAAAGAAAATCCATTAGAGATGTGTACACTCGTAATTACTACTTATTACAATATTATAAGAATTAATTAAGAACCAACTCTAGAAAGAATGAAAGAATCTTTTAGAAAGCCACAGTAAATGAACAAATCGATGGTCCTGACTCCTGATATTGTAAAATTTGTCGTAGAAGCGTAGTCTAGCTAGGTGATGATTTGAGCAGCAGCTTAAGACATTGTGCATTCTTGGGGCAGACCTTGTGGAAATCTCTTGGCGTCAGCGCAATAGTTGTAAATCATGTAGTTCTTTTGGACCCATTGCAGCCTCTGTTGGCTTGTGGAGTCGAGCTCCTCTGATAGCCAACCTCCAGTTGCTTTACTTGGAGAAGAATTTGAACCGCAAGAAGATGCGCCATTAGACCAAACACAGGCGTTATCAGCATTGAAGTTTCTATAGGAGGCGGTGAATGGAGCCTGTGACCAGTCTGTCTTGACCAGACCACCCCTTGTTGCCCAATCATCCGCATTCCATAGGCTGGAGTAGATCCTCATGGGCTGGTTCTTTGGGAATGGAACTCCATTGGACTCCAAGTTCTTGAATTCTCTGATGGGAGTGCCATCCACGGAGAAGACAATTCGTTGTGGGTTCCAAAGAATGGAATAAGTGTGGAAATCAGCAGTTGGGTCAAACCAGAGATAAAATTGCTGTTCTCTGTTACCCTTCCCCTGGCTGAACACGTTAGTGTGGAGGATGTAAGGATCCCCACTCAAATTCCCCAAGAACTCGAAGTCTATCTCATCCCAAGTAGACCCTTTTGAGGATAAATAGTAAGCAGTGACGGTGCCTGCAGAGTTGCCCTGCACAAGCTTGAGTTGCATGTCAATCTTCCCAAAGAGGAACTCGTTCTTGGATTGGAATCCAGACCCAGAAGCCTTGTCGAGAGACAGAGTAAGTAGGTCGCCGTTGTTGAGTATTTTGGCGCGACCATCACCCCATGTGATGTCGAAATTGTTGTACAAGTTGCCAGCGCCATATGCTACCATCAAAGAGCCCAAGAAAAGGGGAAGAAGAAGCACCGCCCTGAAGGCCATGTTTGAAGAAATCATTGGCTATATAATGTGTACAAAAAACTGAAGGTAGAGAATGAGGGGTTATTGTGTGGAAGCGAGAGATTTATGAGATATTGCAAGTGATGAAACAAGAAACAAGGGAGCTGGTATTTATATGGTTTCGGGACGCGATGATTGGAGTGGAGGAAAGGGCTGGGAAATGTCCAAGAAGGTAGTGTCATTGTTTAGCTGTGTAAGTGTTGTTGACAGTTGTTTTTGGCTTTGAAAGGTGTACTAGATTGCTGTCAAGAATCCACCACTAGTAAAACACTCAGTTGTTTGTCGTTTAATGTTTTCACAATATAATATTCGTAACTATGAGGCTATGGTGAATTTTTTTTTTGATCGCAAGGCTATGGTGAATTGGTGGTGATGGATATAGCACTAATGGTGTTAGATCTGACTTTTTTCTTTTAGATCTGCTTCAGATCTAGCTTTTTCGAGATGGGTTTGAAGAGGAGCAGTAGCTGTGGAGGTGCCGGCTTCTGTAGTGCAGGCGTCAGCGGCTTCGTCTTCCCCTATCTCTGCGCTGACATCTACCCGGACCTGTGGGTTGGAGTCTATGCGCTTCTGTTTTCTCTTTCAGTTTCCGGTTCAACTAATGGGTTGTCTTCCTGGACATGTGGGTCGGCATTTACTTCTGGGCTCGAGGAGGTTGGAGACGAGACGCTCGTCTCAAAGATGTATTCTGTCTCTGGACAGAACCTCATTACGGGGCACTGCCCCTCTTCGTTCTTCGTAGCCTTTTGCTCTGTTTTCTTTAGGAAAATCATGTATCTGCTAGATCTAAATCTGCAACTGTACTGGTGGTTTCCACCTGATGTTGATGATCTATAAAATGATTTTCCCCCTTGTTCAAAAAAATGGTGTTAATTATGTCAGCCACGTACAAATTTTCTTAATAAAAAGAATTTATTTATCAAACAAAAAAACATTGAAGAATTCCCGAATTGCTCCCACCGCCACCACTGACTCTTAGCCAGAAGAGTTTCAATTTTTTATTTGCAAACTATTGATTGAATTTCAAACCATTATTTGGTACAAAAATAAATCACAAATTTCAAGTTTACACATTTCCTCCTCTCCCCTCACACCTTCTTCTCTTTTTCTTTTTCCCACCATGATCTATCCACCGTGCTGCCTGCACATTTGTGGGACTCAATTTCTACTTGCAATTATGACATAACGTTTTTTTATACATCAAGACATAATTAAATGGTTTCTATTAAAGTTTTCCGTTTGATGGATCCATTGAGGAGGTAACGTTTTCCCGCAAGTGCCAAACCACTGGAACCAATCATATGATGGTTTCGTATTAAGTTATAATACATAAATTACAAATTAATTAATTGATTTAATGTACTGATGTTTAACAAAAAAAAAAAGAGAATCCAATCTACTAAACAAGTAAGAATTGAAGCTACCGTAGTGTAACTAAAAAATGCCTTTCCAGTAAACTTGATGTGGCTATAAGTTAGCAAATTTTGGAAAAAAAAAATGGAAATCGACATTTACCTGCTTTCATTGAATTTAGGAATAAAATTGGTGAAATTGCCATGGATAAAATTGGTGAAATGGAAATCACATATATAACAATAATAAAATGACTTTAACAGCAAATCTTCGGTTGTCGATGTCCATTTTTTTTTCCCTAAGGACGGACTTCAGTTTTTTTTGGTAGGAGAACTTCAGTTTCTTAAAAGAAGCAATATGAAGTTACTAGAAGTGAATTAACTGCTTTTTTGTGAAGGCTAGCTTTAACGTATGTTGAACGAGTTAAAAGCTCCAGAAACTCAAACTCACAAAGTGAAGTGAAAAATCTTTCAGTTATCCGTACTGGTACTTGTTACAATAGAATAGTAGTAACCAAACATAGAAAGAATGAAAGAATCTCAGACAACTACGTACAGTACATCAACAAATCGATGGTCTTAATTAATATATGGAAAGAGTGAAAAATCTTTCAGTTATCCGTACTGGTACTTGTTACAATAGGATAGTAGTAACCAAACATAGAAAGAATGAAAGAATCTCAGACAACTACGTACAGTACATCAACAAATCGATGGTCTTAATTAATATATGGAAAGATTAATGTGATCTTGTCAGCTAAGCCATTTTGCATTCTTGGGCCAGACCTTGAGGAAATCTGTGGGTGTCAAAGCAGTAATTGTAAATCATGTAGTTCTTTTGGACCCATTGCAGCCTCTCTTGGCTCGTGGAATCAAGCTCCTCTGATAGCCAACCACCATTTGCTTTACTTGGAGAAGAATTTGAGCCGCAAGAAGATGCACCATTGGACCAAACACACGCATTATCAGCATTGAAGTATCTATAAGAAGCTGTAAATGGAGCCTGTGTCCAATCTGTCTTGACCAGACCACCCCTTGTGGCCCAGTCATCTGCATTCCAAAGACTGGAGTAGATCCTCATTGGCTGGTTCTTTGGGTATGCAACACCATTGGATTCCAAGTTTTTGAATTCTCTGATGGGAGTGCCATCCACGGAGAACACAATGCGTTGTGGGTTCCATAGAATGGAGTAAGTGTGGAAATCCGCAGTTGGGTCGAACCACAGATAGAATTGCTGCTCTTTGTTACCTTTGCCTTGGGTGTACACATTAGTGTGGAGGATATAAGGGTCACCGCTCAAATTCCCCAAGAACTCGAAGTCTATCTCATCCCAATTAGACCCTTTTGATTGTAAATAATAAGCAGTGACTGTGCCTGCAGAGTTGCCTTGCACAAGCTTGAGCTGCATGTCAATCTTTCCAAAGAGGAACTCATTCTTGGATTGGAATCCTGAGCCAGAAGCTTTGTCAAGAGACAGAGTAAGGAGGTCTCCATTGTTGAGAATTTTAGCGCGACCATCACCCCATGTGATGTCAAAATCTCTGTAGAAGTTGCCTGCACCATATGCAGCCATTAAAGAGCCCATGAAAAGGGGCAGGAGCAGCCCGGTCATGAGCGCCATATTTGACACAACCATTGGGTATTATTTGCAGAAGAGTTTGTAGCACTGAGTAGATAGTGAACTGTGTAAAAGCAAGAAGATTATTTGAGATATTGCAAGTGATGAGAAACAAACGCAGCCGGTTGTGGGATATTTATATGCTCGGTGAAGCGTAGGTAGATGCTTTGATAAAGAGTTGGTGGTAAGAGGAAAGGCCTGAGAAATGACCAAGGCAAGCGGGACTAGAAATTATTTAGCTGTGTTGACAGTTGTTTTTGGCTTGGAAAGTTGTACTAAATTCTGTCACTAGGCATTAGGCACTATAACTAGCATGGTTTTGTACCACTGATAAAATTAAGCTTTTTTTTTTGAACATCAAATTAAGGTTTTTTTTATGTTGTTATCCGACCTTGTCTTAACTAGTAAGAATTAATGTCCATTTGTTTTCTTTAAAAAATAATTAATCTGCTTTAGTTTGGGGAAAACTCCCAAGTATTAATGTTACGTTATGTCTGTTGTTGAGTATTACTAGTAACCGATGCCATTATATTTTCTTAACCTTTAGCTTTGAGATATTTCTTAAGCCTAAATTCTCCAAAACAAAAACTATAATTGTGCGCATTCCTAATAAATTAAATGATTCTAGAAGATTATATAAGATCCTACTCGTCGCTTAATACTATTAGACCGTACGTTATCGACGAAAATACAATTATGTTTCGATCCCTTTGGTTTTTACTGTGGTATATACATACGGGCCATTATGTCACCTGAGTTGGTAACCAAAGCCTGGAGGTTTATCATACTGAAGTTGCATGTCGAAGGTTAGGTTTGTTAAAAATCCACTTGGATGTCATTATCACTTCTAATTAAATCTCTGTTATTTTCTGATTGCAGCTCTAGCAGGCCTTCCATTCTCTGTTTTAAGTAATTAAAAATGGAGCTAGATGGAACTGGTCTTGCAATGTTCAACTTGGAGGGAAATTAAGTTGGACACATATATGGTACAAAAACTGGAATCATCGATTTATGAATGCTTCAAACATAATCTCTCGGATATATTATATTTGAAAGTACTGAATATAATAAAAACATGAGCCATCTCTATAAAAGAATGAAAGAATACTGTAAAATTTGGCCCGCCCTTAACAAGAAAACCACATCATATGAACAGACAAGCGACTTGGTCCTAAGACATGCTGCATTCTTGGGGCAGACCTTGTGGGAATCTCTTGAGGTCAGAGCAGTAGTTGTAGATCATGTAGTTCTTTTGGACCCATTGCAGCCTTTGTTGGCTCGTGGAGTCAAGCTCCTCTGATAGCCAACCTCCAGTTGCTTTACTTGGAGAAGAATTTGAACCGCAGGAAGATGCGCCATTGGACCAAACACACGCATTATCGGCATTGAAGTTTCTGTAGGAAGCAGTAAATGGAGCCTGTGACCAGTCTGTCTTGACCAGACCACCCCTTGTAGCCCAGTCATCTGCATTCCAAAGACTGGAGTAGATTCTCATTGGCTGGTTCTTTGGGAATGGAACTCCGTTGGATTCCAAGTTCTTGAATTCTCTAATGGGAGTGCCATCCACAGAGAACACAATGCGTTGTGGGTTCCAGAGAATGGAATAGGTGTGGAAATCAGCAGTTGGGTCAAACCAAAGATAGAATTGCTGTTCTCTGTTACCCTTCCCCTGGCTGAACACGTTAGTGTGGAGGATGTAAGGATCCCCACTCAAATTTCCCAGAAATTCAAAGTCTATCTCATCCCAGGTAGACCCTTTTGAGGATAAATAGTAAGCAGTGACTGTGCCAGCAGAGTTGCCCTGCACAAGCTTGAGCTGCATGTCAATCTTCCCAAAGAGGAACTCGTTCTTGGATTGGAATCCTGACCCAGAAGCCTTGTCAAGAGACAGAGTAAGGAGGTCGCCGTTGTTGAGTATTTTAGCGCGACCATCACCCCAAGTGATGTCGAAATTGTTGTAGAAGTTGCCAGCACCATATGCTACCATCAATGAGCCTAGCAAAAGAAGCACCAGCACCATATTCGAAGAAGCCATTTGGCCTAGATATAGAAAGTAAAAGCAAAGCTATGTGAAAGTGAGAATAGATATTAATGTTATACAAGAAGTACTAAGATTGAGAGATTGCAAGTGATGAGAACAGAAAGCAGGTTAGGGTGATATTTATATATAGGCGGGATATAGCTAGGAGTGGAGGAAAGGCACTAGAAAGCTCCAAAGAGGTATGTATGGTCTTATTGATTACTATAGTTACTTAATTAGACGCTGTCGACAGTTGTCTTTGGCTTGGAAGAAAGTGTAAACAAAAGTTGCTGGCCAGATCGCAATCGCACTACCAAACCACTAGCGTACTTGCTAACGCGGGTGGAGTGGGTTATACACAAAATATTGTCTTTCTTTGGAGGATAACTTTGACGCGTTTTGCTATTTGTCGTGCTTCTTCCTCGCACTTTCTAGCGGCACCAGTAGCCGCGCTGCTACCTTAAAACAGAACAATGAGCAAACTAATATGATACAAGGAGTAGTATGGTAGTGGTTGTACTAGTATCATTTAAGAGGAAAACAAAACTGTGTTAAATGGGAAACCACGTACGATTCTGCTCCCTAAAATATGGACCCCCCAAATCTTTTCTGTTCTTAATTTCATTAATGCTACCAGCAAACCAAACATTCAAGGTGGTGCCAGCTTGGCCGATTTAAAATATTTATTGGGTTTAATCACCACACCATACTAGCTCTTTGGCGTGTTTCTTTGAACCTGTCAACCTGGGTAGTGGCTAGAGTAGTGAAACACAGCTGTAGAATATAGTAATAATTATTTGGACACTGGAGTAGCAAATCCATTTGAACTTTGAAGCACAAGGAGTAGAGGAAAAGAGGAGCTAGTCATCATTATTTAACCTGATCTCAAAAGCTATTATTATCCCATTGGTAATATTGAAATAGTTGTAGATTGCTCTGGTATTTTCTCTACATGGACCTGGACGGAGTGATAGTATGGCCCAATTAATTATTGTGTAACGGCCCACACGTCTATATATATCGGGAAAAGCAATGTTTTTGTTTTCTTTAAAGGTGTAGAGAACTTGGCAAGAAATAATTCTGCGAGAAGCAACAAACACAAACTCGCCCAAGTTCTTCGCTTTAAAAACTTGGCAGCAATCTGCTGAATCCGTTTATCTCTAATGCTATTTAATTTATCCATTCTTATTAATGAAACTTTTGCGGCTGATCAAAAGTTCTTTTAGTTGAGAAATTTTATGGTAGGGACTTCCAAGTTTAGTTCGTCGTGAATCTAATTAGTTTTTTTATCAACCATTTTGGGTGAGTGACGATATCGTAATTGTCTTTAATGAGTGCTAAAAGTTTCGGTTTATAATTTAGCTTTTAGAAAAATAACTTTGTATATAGTTTCACAACTAAAGGCATCAAGTCATAAGCACCACGCTGTGCTCTATAAAATCAAACCAGTAGAAAGCATTAAAAAAAAAAAAACCCTTAATATTACGTTCAAGTTGTATTCGGCAAACGTCGCACCGATAGCTAGTTCCACTACAAAAAAATTGTTACTCCCCCTCCAAAATACTTATGATTAAAATATATACGTTTTGGTCGTAAATTTGATGCAATAAGAAAATTAAATAATACGAGATATGCGCAAGACATTTGTTAGAAATTAGGAAATAACGAAAACTGAAAAGTCTTTATTATGACGCGGCGACAGTCTTAATTGTTTCACTTTCGGTCCGTAAATTTTAGTTTGGTAAAGACATTTGTTGGAAAGGAAATTCATATTGATGGCAAATAATTTATGGGACTGTCAAAGTTGGTGATATTGCTCTCTATATCTCTCTTCTTTGCTCGTCATGCGTTGGGAGCTATAATCAAATATGTAACATACGTATACGTACGTACTCCAGCTAATTAGTGACAGTGACATGCTTTAGTTATGGACATTGGTGGCCTAGAAGTTCATGATTTAGAAAGTCTAGATTACTTGTCTTGCCCGGATTGAAGAAAGGGAAAAATAAAACGAAAAAGTCGTTCCTCTTTATGGCTTTACTGCCGCAAAAAAGAAAGAATATATAGATGACTACTTGGAAAAGGGAAAAGTACCTAGCTAACAGTAGAATGCAATTTGTAAATTAACCAGAAAAGGCTTGAGAAGATACGTTTTTCTTTACGTTTTTTCAACTTCGGAGAACGACTGTTGTTTCATTAATTAATTTAATTCCATTGCAACTATATATATATTGTTCACAAATATAACAATGTCTATAGATAACACAAATTATTTCTTAATACACCTTAAGTATAACAATGTTTAAAGAACAAATTAAAGAATTGATGACAGGTGCAAGTGTAGGTCATAGATATGTTTGACGATCATGCATGTTTTCTAACCACTACTATATGAAATTTCATGCTTATAGTGGTCTTCGTCCTCTATGCTGCGTTTGGTTTGGGGGACTAGTCCAAGTCCACCCGGACTTGGACTACAGTCCGCGTTTGGGTGCTTGAGTCCGCGGATAGTCCACGTGGACTCGCCTGGACTCGAGGCCCACGAACGTGGGACTAGTCCAACGATTTTGAGTCCGGAGAAAGGGTGCGGCCTCAAGTCCAGGGGACTTGGACTCGCAATTTTTAGACAAAATTGACCCTACATTTTTTATAATATTCCAACATTACCCATCTAATAAATATATCCATTTTTCACAAATCACTCATTTTTCTCACTCTCTTCCTGTTCTCAGCCTCCCCGTACTCCTCTTCCTTCTTTCTTTTCTTCTTCTCCATCTTTTTTCTCTCTTCTTTATCTTCCCTATCCCTCTTCTTTTACGCCGCCCCTGTCACTCGTTGATGCCACTGTTTTCCCCTTCTTCCTCCGATTTCCTCTGCCTGCGCCGCCTGTCTTCTTTTCCCTTGCCGCCTTGGATGGTTGGCTGTCCTCTGGCAGTGGTTGGTGTCGCCGTTGAGATTGTTGTGGATGGTGATTGATGCGTTTTTGTTGCAGGGGGTTGCTGATGATAATTTCGTGGCTGTGGATTCTGTTGGTGACGGTGTTGATTCGATGGTTGTTTTTTGAAAGATTTGGAGGATTGAAAAATTAGGGTTCATAATGTGCGAAAATTGGGGATTTTTGCTAATTTAGGTTTTAATCTCGAAATTGGTTGAGGGGAATTTTTTAGAGTATAGTGATTGATGGTTTAGAAGCTTGATTTAGTATGGCTATTAAAGCAGGGCCGATGATATAATTACAAAGCTTCAAGGCGCATACCCTCTTCTCCATCTATAATACTGGGAGGTATGAGGAAAGGAGTGGAATGCATGAGGAAAAAAAAACCATGGTGACTGTGATGAGTATGCAGGGAACAGCTTCATCAAGTCGTCCATCAAGAATGTCAAGAGAGCAGTGAAGATATAAATTTAAGAAAGCTGCGTGTATTATATCTTCTTCAATATTACAGGCTTCTCTTCTGCAGAAAATTTTAAGAGTGCAGCAGTCTGCATAAGTTTGAATAATTGTGTTAGATCAATGTATATTCCATTGTTTGATTGTACGAGATTCATTCTGTGAGATATACAATAACAACTTGTTGTGTTTTGATTACGAATTATTCAGATTCAGTCTAGTTCATTTACTCTTAAAAGGGTTCATAATTAGTTAACTTTTGTTCAACCTAGAAAATAAGATGTACCCTTTTATACATGGGACGATGAAATTCAGGAAGAAATTCAAGCTGCTGCCATTGGGGGTTATGACCAGCTTTCGTGCATCATTTGAACCTGGTCGTAAGGAAAGCGGCATTCAAGAAGATAAGGAAGACTATATAGATAGCCAGTTTTGCTCATAAGTTAAACACATCCTTGGTAACCATGATGTATTGGCCTTGATTAACACGATTAAACAGTCATGCACTTCTCCTAAAACCACCAGAGAGCTGAAAACTGAGACCACTATTATGATGACAATTCATGCAATTTGTTAATTCAAATCCCACAATCATCAGGCCGTGTTTATCACTGAAGAAAGTCAAATCCCTCAATAAATCCACATTTTATCCAATGACAAATGCAATTCCTTTACCTTTGGAATCTCCTCCCAAATCCCTATCTGAATACCCAGAAATTTTGATTAATTGAGGTTTAAACCTAAAATTGAACCCAAGAAAAATTAAAGCATTAAAAAATACGATTAATATTTTTAGTCATAGAATTTGTTAATTCAATATGATATATATATAAACATGGGGCCAAAGATGCCTATTTTGAAAAATAATATTAACATCAATAAATATAGTGTACTTGTGATATGAAAATTATTATTCTATGTTAATATTTTTATCAATAAAATATAGGGATATTTTGGTAATTTCTATTATTTAGTCTAGGTCCAGTCTATGTACAACCAAACATGGTCTGTTTGGACTAGTCCAAAGTCCAATCATACAATCCAGACAACCAAACGTGATCTCAGACCAGTCCAGTCCAGTCCAAGTCCAGGCCAGTCCAAGTCCACCTGGACTTGGACTAACAGTCCACGCAACCAAACGGACCCCTAGTGGGCATTGCATTCCTTAGGAAGTCCTTGAGGAAATCTCTTGGGGTCTGTGCAGTAATTATAGATCATGTAATTCTTTTGGACCCATCGTAGCCTCTCTTGACTTGTTGTGTCAAGCTCCTCTGATAGCCAGGAGGTGGAGTTGTTGGAAGGAGAAGGGTTTGCTCCACAGGAAGAAGCTCCATTGGACCAAACACATGTTAAAAGAAAGAAACACAAAAGCAGAGTTTCCTTTTGATTAGGAAACGAACCAAAACAGATCACAAAGATGGAGTTTCCTTTGATCAGGAAACTCAGAATCAAAAGCTAAAAGATTGTTTCCCCTAATCAGGAGGAAACCTAAAGATGTGGAGGAGGAAAGGAAACTCAAAGATTAATCCATTCCAACTCAATGATTTCGGTTACATACATATGGTATTTATAGAGACTATTTGTGTATAATACTGAGTACACGTTGATTATTTGACATCCACAAAATACTAAACAGAGTTCTATGCAGGATTCTAGAATTTTCTTCTAACTAAAACTTTCTAGTCTGTTCTGGACTTTAACCCTGCAATAGGATCAACTTCAACAACACAAGCATTAGCGTTGAAGTTCCTGTAGGAGGCTGTGAAAGGAGCCTGTGACCAGTCGGTCTTGACCAGACCACCTCTTGTTGCCCAGTCGTCTGCGTTCCATAAACTAGAGTAAATCCTCATAGGTTGGTTCTTTGGGAATGGAACACCAATGGACTCTAAGTTCTTGAACTCTCTGATAGGGGTGCCGTCAACTGAGAAGCTGATCATCATAATCATGAAACAAAGAGAAGTCAATATATAATAATTAATGGACCCGAGAATTTGATTTTAGATGGAGATGGATACGTACATGATTCGTTTGGGATTCCAAAGGATTGAATAAGTGTGGAAATCTGAAGTTGGATCAAACCAGAGATAGAATTGTTGCTCTCTGTTGCCTTTCCCTTGGCTAAACACGTTAGTATGGAGAATATAAGGATCACCACTCAAGTTTCCCAAGAACTCGAAGTCTATCTCATCCCAAGCAGAACCTTTTGAAGATAACTGCAAAAAATACACCCAACCGATCGAGATATGATGAGCTTGTTCTACAACTATCATATACATAAGAACTATATATACGTACATAGAGAAAGGAAATTAGAAAATCTTACATAGTAGGCAGTGACGGTGCCTGCAGAGTTGCCGGGGACAAGTTTGAGCTGCATGTCAATCTTCCCGAATAGATATTCATTCTTGGATTGAAATCCGGAGCCGGAGGTTTTATCGAGGTTAAGGGTGAGCAGGTCGCCATTGTTGAGTATCTTAGCTCGGCCATCTCCCCAGGTGATATCAAACTCTTGGTTGAAGTTTCCAGCAGAAGCAACCATAAAGGTGCAGCTTACTGCAATAGAAATGACAGACAACAGAAGGACTCCTGCAGCAGGAGATAATTTGGTAGCCATGTATGCTATGTGAAAATGAGCAGTACAAATACTAAGGATATCTTGTTTTGCAAGCAGTGAGGAGCTGGTTGGGATGGATTGGTGGTGGGTATTTATACTTGGAACTTGGCGTGTGATGGAAGGTTAAGATGTGAAATAAAATGACTGGAAATGCATGGGAAGGTTGATCAGTCAAGCTAGCTAGACACAGCTGGAATGAATTTAGTGTGGTTGCAAATTAATTGGAATATGGACATACATGGTAGACATGCACGGACTGAAATTATCACACGCGGTTTTGCGTAATTTTTTTGGTAAAAAGATGCATAGATAGTGGCGAATGAAAAGTGGACCAGTTTCTTTTCCAGATTGGTGTTATATCTTTTATATGCAGTAGAGGATATTATAAACATCTACAGTTCTAAACTACTTTTCTTCATCAAGGTTGGTTAAACCCGGATCAGCCGGACCACTTGGTCATTCATCGGGTCATGATCTTACAAACTCGGTTCAACCATAGTTTATAGAAAGAGTATTAAACTAAAAAATTGTCTCTGGGTCACAATTTACCGGATTCAACCAGCCAAGGTCTGGTCCGGGTTTGAAAACACTGCTTTTTATCTTTACAAAGGCAGCTAGCTACCGTCCTCCTTGAGTCAGTGAATGCTATTGAAAAGAAAGTCATTGATTGTCAAAGGGGATATGCATGGACCCTCTAGCGCACTTTGAATAATTCTACACCTGCTACAAATTAAAGCTTACAAGTTACACCATCACTAGATAATAACGTGAATAGCTGGGTAGCCTGGGGTTCATGCATGTTCAATTGGGAAAGAATTGATGGACCAAAAACCATCTTGAATATAAATGTTACCTCCATGCGTGTTTGTAGTAGAAGAAGCGCATGCGTTGTAATCAGAATTGTCAAACAAGTAGAACTAAAAGATACTAACACAGATGTTCATTCATCGAGAAATTTCTGGTTTCTAGTAGTAGTTTAGTACCGGCAACGATCTGCAATTGAACTTTCTCAACGTGACGTTAGAAACAACGAGATTAATTTATGGGCAACTTCATTTTTATTTTTAATCGGTAAGCTACTGAAATGTGTTTTCTTTTTTTTTTTTTAATGAGATATTTATTCATTAAACAACAACATTACAATCACGTGGGCATTCATCCGATTTTATGTCGTGGACCAGAAGATTCAGACTACCCAGAGCTCTTGCTATTCTTAATTTGTACTTTTTTTTGTGATGTTCTGTTTCGATTTTTTTTTTTGAAAATTTATTGATCATACGTAGCTAGCGTCAAATTACATTGGAAATTACTATATATATAGTTTTTTTTAAAAAAAAATGAGGGATAAATGAATAAGAAAAATTATTTCTTCTAGTACATAGAAAAAAGTTTAGGTAAACAACAGCCTTAATAGATAAGACAACTTTAAATAATTTTTTATCAAGAATTACTAGAATTGGATGGAAAATATACAGTTGGAGGGGTAGAATAAAAGTTGTTCGCTGAAATTCCTATATAAGCAGGTGGTGAATGATAGTCACGGTTGGCTAACCAATCCTGACTAGCAAATTAAGTACTATCAAGTTGCCAATAAAGTAACCCTACTAAATGCTGTGTTTTCTTTACTGCGACTAGTTTACCGGATTACAATCTGTCAAATATAGTAGTATATATTTTCTAGGCGAAGATTTGAGAAGAACACGAGGTCACTGGATTGACGCTAACCCTTTTTTCTTTTTATTTTTTAATGACGGGGATCATGCTAACCTTAAGCTAAACATGAAGGAAAATGGGACTTTTCCTATGGCTTTTGATATTTGCTGATCATTGCACGAGAGGATTATGACACCTATTGCATTAAAGTTTCTCCATGTCAGGTTTGGAATCTTCCATTTATTCGTATAATCAAAATATTTCAGTAGCTAAATGTTTTCTACATTTGTTGGTAGCGATTTGTAAATTCTGAAATTTCTCAAAGAAATATCATAATTTTTAGTTAATTAATTTATGGCATCAATCAACTAATTCTTATTCCTCAAAAACAAAAATAATCAACTAATTCTTTAAACCGTTATCCTAATTAAAAAAATAGTAATTGATTCTTTTGGGGATCTTAAAAGGTGATATTGCGGATGTTGGAGGCCGAATAGCATGAATTCAAATTGGAAGCCTTTAAATATCATAAAAAACCTGCAAACAATGATCCCAAACTGGAAGAATTACATGATCTATAATAACTACTGCATCTGCAGCCCTTAAAACATGCAGGTGAGTTGGGTGTGTCATATGGTCGATTGATCAGTTTAGTGATTTATGGATTATCGGTGAATAATGCAGATAATTCAATTGATCTGAATTTTCTTAGCTGGTTTGCCCCCAGTAATTAAGTACACAGGTCTATCGACTTGGCAAGTGGACATAAAGGCCAGACTTCCTTCACATTTATACGGACACCCCCATTGCGCCATTTCGCCTCCAAATTGACTACCAGGTCTTGTACATTATAGTAGTTTGTTTCGTTGGGAACTCATAATCACATGCAGAGATTTGTATCTATCTATGTAAACTGACGCGTGTATATCAAGACATTGCACTTGATCAGGGAACTTAAATGTTCTGTGTATATATGTCTTTAACGGATGTTTTAAGTCCAAACGGTGCATGCATTTATTAACTAGCTAGAATTGCATAACCGTTTGGATGAAAACCTGAATCTTTCTTTTCTTTTCTTAGATCTCACTTCATCCTTCTTGTCACCTTGTTCTTGTTTTCCTGCCAATCTTATGTATATTTCTCGGAATATGATCAAAATCATTAAAAGATCTAGAGTAGTCATCAGGGGCTTGGTTAACTAATTAATGCATATATATATATTTCTTTCTATCATGATTATAACATGTGGTATGGTAGGCACTATATAAATGTAATTTATTTTCCGTTTCATGAGTAGTATCTTATAATATATATGATCAGCTAGCTAGTTACAGATAGTATTTTATGATCAGCCAGTAATGGAGCATTCTGGTGGAAGCCCTCCAGGGAAGCGCTTTGTGTCAGTGCAGTAGTTATAGATCATGTAATTCTTCTGCACCCACTTTAGCCTCTCTAGGCTTTTTGGTTCAAGCTTCTCCCTTAGCCACGTGTCGTTTATGGGCAGAGACTTGACATTGCAAGAAGATGCACCAGAAGACCAGACACAGGCCTTGGAACTGAAGTTCCTGTAGGAAGCAGTGAAAGGAGCCTGTGTCCAGTCTGTCTTGATTAGCCCACCTCTTGTAGCCCAATCATCTGCATTCCAGAGGCTAGAATATGTCCTCATTGGTTGGCTCTTTGGGAATGGAACACCAGAGGACTCCATGTTCTTGTATTCCCTGATGGGTGTTCCATCAACAGAGAAGCTAGTACACAAATGGTAACACAGAAAGTAACTATGTAAATATCTATAAGGAATGTAGCATTATAAGTTGATTTGATATTTAAAAAAGAGAGTGATACGTTTAGTTTATGTACTTACATTATGGTTGAGGGATTCCAGAGAATAGAATAGGTGTGGAAATCATTGGTTGGATCGAACCAGAGATAAAACTGTTGCTCCCTATCACCCTTGCCTTGGGTGATAACATTAGTGTGAACAGTGTAGGGATCACCACTCAGATTTCCCAAGAACTCAAAGTCAATCTCATCCCACGCTGACCCTTTTGAAGATAGCTAGTATATTGTTCAAGACGCAAATTAATAGTATGATTAAGTTGCTACAATAGCAGTATTAATAAACACATGGATGAATTTGGAGTGTAAAATGTGTTAGTGAGCCTGTGGTGGACTTACATAATAGGAAGTGACAGTGCCAGCAGAGTTGCCCGGGACAAGCTTTAGTTGCATACTAATCTTTCCAAATAGGCATTCTGTCTTGGACTGGAAACCTGAGCCAGAATCCTTGTCAAGTGAAAGAGTAAGCAACTCCCCATTGTTGAGTATCTTGGCTTTGTTAGGTCCCCATGTGATGTCAAAATCTTTGTAGAAGTTGGTAGCAGATACAACCACGAGCAAGGAGCAGGGCACAGTAAGAGGCAGCAACAGTACTACTAATGCCAATAAAGCACCCATTGTCAGAACTTGGTGAAACTAAATTAGGTGCCCTGGCTTATATACTCTAGTAAAGTTGAAAAAGGGTTTTTGGCATAAAACAAGAGTAAAAAGTTTTTTGAAGGAATGAATAGGGGGCAGAAAATCTTTTATTCATGCAATGCTGTTGGGCTGAGAGGGAGAGCCGAGCACAGATGGCAGGTAGGATTGGAGAAATTTGCATGTCACACAAGTGACAGAGCAAAACCATGCCAATATAACACGTTGTGTTGTGTAATATGAGTCATGATGAGAAGGTGTTTTTGACTGCAGAATATTGGTACTTTTTTTTGCATCTGCCAAAAATCCTAAGCTTATTGGATTGGGAGAGAACAAAAGAAATCTGTTATCGGATTTTGTCTCTTTTCTATATATAAGCTTACTACCTGGATTAAGTGAGGAAATAACAGAGACAGTGGCTAGAGAGTTGTTTCTGCTAAGGTGAGATATAGTTCAGTTCAGAGAGTCTCAACTCTCAAATCAGGAGTACTATATATCCAATATATATATTCCTACTATTTTTGATGTTTTTTTTTTTTATGCTAACTATTTTTGATGTTAAACCGTTAGTAAGAAAACATTTTCATAATGGACATTTCAAGGAATAGTTATTTTCGTAACTAAACAGGGACTAAACAATCAGTCAGAGGCAGAGCTTCTGCGACATTAATTAATGTAGTTACAAGAAAGAAATTCAGTTCGCATGTCACATCAGAACTTGGAATTTAGATAAGGGCGACCCATTTCCAGTGCTAGACTTGTTGGATAACCAAACAAAAGAAACTAGCTAGCCTACAAGAAATTTCTTTTTATAAAAAAAAAAACAGAAATTGTTTTTCCCTTTATTTTTTTTTATGATGGTTAGTTTAATTTATTTTCCTTTATAATCCAAGCTGGCGAATTATATGATGGTCAAACAGGTATGTCTAGTTTAAATAATCATATCCAATCAGAGATTGTTAAAATGAGAAACAAGAAAATCTACTCCCAATAACCGAAAGAAGAAACCTTGATTGAATGTATTGTACCAAGAGACTGTACGTACAACTTGAATAACACACATTTTTGCATCCAAGCTGGTTATGGTCCGGAGCAATCACATCCTAACAAAGAGTTAGTCAGGGAAGTTTGCAAACGCCCTTAACGTAGCATTTTGTGATCATATATATATTTATATCTGTTGTGTCTCTGTACAACATTTGACCACAGCCGCGGTCCAAATTATTACAAAATGTCTCCTGCGAGGCCAAAGGGCGCTGCAACTTCAACAGTCCTTGTAATATCAATTATACTGCTTACCTGTAAGTTTTCATTCGGATTTTATCTAGGAAAAAGGAACATACAAATCGTAAACAGGTTGGAGAACGGTCCGAATTTGAGGATACATTGCTGGTCCGAAGATGAATCACTAGGGACACGAATTCTACCGACCAAAGCATCATTCCAATGGACGTTCTTGGATGTACCTTTTCTTAGGCCAACTGATTACAAATGCGACATGGAGTTCAACCATGGAGGGAAACCGAGAAGAGGGCGTTTTGTGGTCTATGACAGTAGCAGAAAGATTAGGAGAAGAGATTGCTATGAGGATTGTATGTGGGGGGTTGGAATATATGGGCTTTATGCCTTTGATGTGGAAGAGGATGCATGGGATTATGAGATTCCATGGCCTAGCAAAAACAGGATCACATAATAATTAGCTACATATGTAATTTCCTTTATGTTCTTATAGTATGTGCAGTGAAATTCTACGGGATTTAATTTGAAGGTAGTGAAGACTTAAAAGTTAAAACCTTGTTGTATATATGTATATATCCTGGTTTAATTAGCAACCAGGAAAAGGTATCAACTATATCTGTTTTTGGCTCATAATAAAGGGATTAATTAGTTCAAAATGTTTTGATTTGCTTTCCCCTTTGGTGGGGTGAGGCAGTGTATTTTACTGTTTTTCAACCAGGACCACATACCGAAACACGCTAATTTGTCAAAAAAATTATTGCAGTTCATCATTAGATGATAAAATTTCAATTTAACTAACGATGTGTAAAGTTCCATACATTAAATTCCAAGTACAGATAGTATTGACATTGAAACCTCATAATAGATGGTTGACAAAATCAACTTCAAGTTCCAATTGCATAATGAATAGGGTGGTTGTGTGGTGGTTGTTCAGAATCGCATCCACGATGACACCTGTTTTATTAGCATAATCTGCTTTGTTTCTGGTCCTCTAACAAAAACGTTTAATCATACAAATGCATCTACAGCTCCACATTTGGCTCTCATTATCATGTACATTATCCACAAAAGCAAGAGCAACAGGTATTCTATTCCATTTTTCTTGTATACTTACGCTATACAAAGGAAATGAAGTATCTACTCCAAAGTTATATCTATCATCTCAATTATTGTTATATGGTGACATCTCCTTTAGATTAAGTTTCATTAAAGGAATCATGGGTTTGATTCTATCGTTTGGGATTGGGTATTGTAAGTGGTTTATATGTTTCAGATTAAAACAAAACTTGTTGAGTTCCGTACTTGGGTGTCCAATTTGCAGGTCCCTTCTATTGATGACTCTCTTGCTCTAGGAGCTAGTATGGTAGCGTTGACTAGAGTCTGGGGCCAAAAAGAGGCAGCTTGTTTTCCAAACAATGATCTAACTCTGGCCCTTGTAGGACCATTCTAGAAGTCAGGATTGGTAGCCTTTACCAGAGTCCTGTATCCAGCCATTGCCAAATGGAATCTACTGGAAATAACTCTCTGCGAGTCGCTGGGGAACAGGAGATATTATTACTGGTCTAGTGGTAGTATTGAATATGCCACACGATTTTGAGGAGTACAAAATCCTGTGGGATAGGTGGAAACTGGACACAACCTAGGATAGGAAGCCACCCCAAGTTGCCCCATGGACCATATATTATACTAGCACTAATACTATAATGTTTCGCCCCAGAAGTTGCCTCTAATTGGACTCATTATGATTGTGATAAGGAAACCCATTTTCAATTTGCTTTGTTTTTGCCATCCAGCTGTTCTAGTTCACATCTCTTTGCACCAAACCAACTTCAAGCATCGGTAATGGAAGGAACATTTCTCATCACGCTTTACCCTCCCCTATAAATACCCATGTACTTGAACTACCCAGCACACCAATATCAAACAACACAGAGTTCTCTCTAGTCAAAGCTTTGGTATCAACCACTAGCTAAATTGTCAACCACGCTTAGTTTTTCTCTGGCCCAATGGCTTATTGTTCTTCTAGACGAAAACCATTACTGTTGCTGCTATCAATATTTCTTGTTAGTTCTTTCATGGTTGCCTTTGCTGGTAATTTTTACAATGATGTTGACATAGTATGGGGAGATGGCCGTGCTAAAATCATAAATAAGGGTCTGTTGACACTTTCCCTTGACAAGTCCTCTGGCTCAGGATTCCAATCCAAGAACGAGTTTCTTTATGGAAAGTTTGATGTCCAGCTCAAGCTTGTCCCTGGCAACTCTGCAGGCACTGTCACAACTTTCTACGTAAGTATATCTAATGAAGTTTCTCCTTTTCCCTTGTGTGCTTCGATTTTATATAATTATACGCTAATACATGGTGTGTGGTTGGCCAGTTACACTCCCAAGGATCCGCATGGGACGAGATAGACTTTGAATTCCTGGGAAACTTGAGTGGTGATCCTTACATTGTCCATACTAACATTTACACACAAGGAAAAGGCAACAGGGAGCAGCAATTCTACCTTTGGTTTGATCCAACAGCTGCTTTCCACACCTACACAATTCTCTGGAATCCAGTCCATATTGTGTAAGCACAAAACGAGCTTATGCTAATTAAAATATGACGAACTAACTAGACATACCTCCGAATATGGAATTGCAAAATATGTATTGACCCTGTTCTTCATTTTTTCAGATTGTATATTGATGGTAGACCAATTAGACAATTCAAAAATTTGGAATCAGCAAAAGGAGTACCATATCTCAAGAGCCAACCAATGAGGTTATATGCAAGTCTGTGGAACGCAGATGATTGGGCCACAAGAGGCGGGCTTGTGAAGACGGATTGGACCCAGGCTCCCTTCACTGCTTCCTACAGAAACTTCAATGCAGATGCCTGTGTCTGGTCTAATGGGGGATCTTCATGCACCAACTCTTCTTCTAGTAACCTCCCATGGTTCTCCCAAGAGCTAGATTCTACAAGTCAAAAGCAGCTTAGGTGGGTGCAAAAGAACTACATGATTTACAATTATTGCGCAGACCCAAAGCGATTCCCTCAAGGCCTCCCTCCTGAATGCAGTATCACCACCACTAGCAACAAGAAGAAGAATTCATAGAAATTGTCATGGAATATTCTGATACTATTAACCCGCCCCCACTCGCATTTGTTGGTCCCTGTCATGCCAGTACCTTAATACTGTACAATTGCTTGAATTTCTGACGTCAGTGTTCTTGTTTAATTGAATAATTTCCAACGTGTAAAATATGAATTCTTTGTCAGGATTTGATTGTACAAATTGTGAAGGAGGAGAATTATGAGTATGTATATAAATAATTCTTCCATGAATGAAAAAATTATTGTGTGTATGCATGTCAAATAAGCTTCTTCTTGGTAATTTCTCTCTGTTTTTTTTTTTTTTCAGATAATTATTCTTTAAGTGTATCAATAGACTTAGAGGAATGTTTATGTGTAACCAAAGCTTTTGAAGATTGCTAGTGCTGCTGCAATTTTTTTCTCCTGATCAAAAATAATTAGCTCCTGCCACCTTTGTAAGTATGTGCAGGCAGCAGGCCTAGGCCTCTAATTTTGCCATTAGTGTTTTATAATGCTTATCCGCTACTTTACCAAGTAGTCATCAATATACTATTAGTGGACCAACTGGGGAAATTAATTAAAATGCATTTGTGACTTGTTCCTAGAAGCAAATTTTGGATTGTTGCTATGTGTTGCTATTAATTTGGATGAGCACTCCAACTGTCTTACTCTTAAGTATGGAGTTCGAGGTTACAGCTGTTAAATCAAACTTCTGTTCTTAATGAAGTCTATATTATCCAATTAACCCCAAGTCTAATCCTGATCTAAACCCACGACGTTAGACCCCACAAACAAGGGAAATGTTATTGCACTACAAAGGCCCGTCACTAATTTGGATATGCACTCCATCTAATCAATAATCAATTGCGAGTCCTCCTTGTTAAAATGTCTAATCAAACCTAGCTAGTTAACGGAACCGAACTCACTTAGCTCAGTATGAACAATCTCATTTCAAGTATGTTACTCGTGTTATATATAAAAGTCAATAAAGTATGAAGAGTTGGTGACAATTATATAGGGTATATAGTCATTGATATACTCACAGCTTAAAAATTTCCATGTCTCAATAATTAGAAGAGGAGGCCTTTCTTATCTCAAATTTCGACCTTCATCTATAGGTATAGATATATAATAGATGTATTATATATGAATATACTTTAGCAATTAATTCCTTGACATGTATGTTATTTTTATATTAGATGTGAAGAGTTTTTCCTTGAAATACAAGTAGAGTTGTCTTTATATATTATATTTAATACGTATTTTATTTTCATTAAACCTTCAAGTTTAATATTACAATCCTTAAAAGAAAATAATTAAGGTGTATCTTTCAAATTATATTTTGAAATTAAAAGTAAGATAGATTAAGGTTTGGGTAAATATAGAGACCAATTATTTGATTAAACCCTTGTAAAAAAGGAGGATAAACTTAATTAATTGGTTGAGGTTCATTATCTCTCATAAAGTAGTTCCCTTAGACGGTAGCCTCAACCTAAACTTTTGTCGTACCAAAAAAGATTGGCTAACCCCTAATGCAGATGTTACACTAGCTAGCTTTGACCATCCACGCATAAATGTACCGTTGTGGAAAAAAAAAAAAGTAACATTAATTTCCTTCCCGGGCATTATTTTCTGAATCTCATAGACTCGGTCTTCTGTTTTGACTTTCTTTGGTGGTCAACAACAAACAATTTTGGCACAGCTGGTACTAATAAAGCGCTAGCTGGGTTCCAATACCATAAACCAGAAAGGCAAACAAGTTGCAGAATTTGGCTTAATCTTCCATTCAATCAACCAATTGGTTTGGAGTTGTTCAGGTAACCACCTCAATTTTGTAGCTATAACACACTATTAATCATATCACACAAATTAATATTCATATTTTTTATACTAGAGTTATCCAAGTTGGATTAATCTTTCCTGGCGTCACCTTTATAAGGTAGGACAATTACCAAGAGTATATGCACTTGCTTCTACTCGAACTTTTGAAACCCGAACCTTAGAAAGTACAGTACGCCTTAGAAAATAGAGTATGCCTTACCTCGGCACCCAATGTTAATTGGTAATTAATATGCATACATATCAAATAGGAAAGAAAAGTGTCCTGCTCCTAGAATGCGGACATATATATAAAGATCTTGACAGGAGGAGTCTCTTGGGTGGCAGCAGCTGGAGAGGTTAGAACTTAGAAGCAGCCAGACAGGAGGTGTTTCTTGGGTAGCAGCAGCTGGAGAAGGTGTAACTTAGACACAAGATTTTGGAGTTGGGTGGTGGTATGGTTCGAATTAGTTGAAAACACACTACGTTCGATTGAATGGATAGTTTATCGTTTTGTAATAGCTTGAAGACAAGTAGTATTGAAATAGCTTGAAGACAAGTAGTATTGAACCTATTCCGCTAATATTTTGTCTTGGAATATAGTAACACCATTAAAGAACAACATCACCAGTTTTGGAACATTTCTTTCCTTAAAGCCAATCTTCATTTCCAGCTGTTGACAGCTCCATAAGTATCAATCTCAGGCGGCAAAGAAGCCTCCAAAACTCTATTCCCCTCCATCTGTCCTTTTCTTCCATGTCCTTTGAATACCATAAAGCCTGTATCATATATACTTTTTACAATTAAAACACTACAAAAAAGCTTACTATAGCTAGCTTCACTATCATAGTGGCATATACATATATATAAGAAGCAATATTTCTGAATTTTCTATCCACCTGAGGTAGCTAGGAGTACTAAAAGATGGCTTCTTTTTCGTGCAAACCAAGTGATCAATTTACATTACTTCTATCATCCGTCATGGTTTGCCTTCTTATTGCTTCATGTGCTGGCCAACTTAACCAAAAATTGGACATAACTTGGGGTGATGGTCGAGCTAAGATGCTCGGCAATGGCGAGCTCCTTGCTCTTTCCCTTGACAAAGCTTCAGGTTCAGGGTTCCAGTCCAAGAACGAGTATCTCTATGGAAAGATTGATATGCAGCTCAAGCTTGTTCCTGGAAATTCTGCTGGCACTGTCACTACCTACTACGTACGCAATCCTCTGTTCACTAATTAATTACTTCCATTGATGTTACACTTTATATATATAAACCTACAGGACTTTAATTAGTGCCAAGTAAATTGTTATTGATTAAATAGTACTAACCATAAGTGTCATGAATCTTCCAGTTGAAGTCATCCGGGTCTTCATGGGATGAGATAGACTTTGAATTCTTGGGGAACTTGACTGGCGACCCTTACACAGTCCACACTAACGTGTATGGACAAGGCAAGGGTGACAGAGAGCAACAATTTCGCTTATGGTTTGATCCCACGGCAAATTTCCACACCTATTCCATTCTTTGGAACCCAAGAAGCATCGTGTAAGAACCTAACTAATCCTCTGTGTACTCTACTATACATCTTCTATTGCAGATGACAATACAATGTTCTTAATATTTTTCTGATGTCCTAATATATTCTGTTGCTATGTTTACTTTTATCAGCTTCTCAATTGATGGTACTCCTATCCGGGAATTCAAGAACTTGGAATCATTTGGTGTTCCTTTCCCAAAGAATCAGCCAATGAGGCTGTACTCTAGTATCTGGAATGCTGATGATTGGGCCACCAGAGGTGGCCTTGTCAAGACAGACTGGAGCCAAGCTCCTTTCACTGCCTTCTTCAGGAATTTTAACGCTGAGGGTTGCATTTGGTCTCTTGGGAAACCATCAGCTTGTGGTGCACATGATGCTTGGCTGTGGCAAAAACTGGACCCAAATAACCTGAAGAGGCTCAGGTGGGTACAGCAGAATTACATGATTTACAATTACTGTACTGATGCAAGGCGATTCCCTCAAGGCTTCCCGAAAGAATGTGCAGTGCAGTAGTAGTAGATAGGAAAATCTGAATATCTGTATTATGTTTAGGTACATATATATTACTAGCGGCACTAGCCTGCATATATGCTGCATCTAGGTAGCTTCACTTTTTATGTAACTCTAGATGGAAGGCACACCACTGCAGGGTGATGATGCATATGTGAATTATGAATGTGTATAAATAAGAGCAAGGTTGCAGTGAGTAATGGATATGTAAATTGTAACTGTAGTAAGTGAAATTCTAATATTGAAATTCAGCGGCTCAATCTTCTTATAAGGCATTGTGTAGGTGAATTTTTGTGTCAGCTTATCGATTATATAGGCAGTTGCCAAGTAACAATACCCTTGTGACCAAAACCTGCAGGCAACAAGTTTGATTTCTCCTTAAACATTTATTTTATGTTATGGTTGCAGATTACAGTTGTGACATTAGAGGTTATTAGCTATGCAAATAACTTGAGGTGCTTATGGGTGAAGTTAGGCCTTGCTTGCAGTCTTCAAATGTCAATGCATATGCGAGGCCCGTAGAAATTTGAAGACTGCAAGCAAGGCACTCAAGACCAAGTCAGGCAGGCCAAGAACACTGTACCAAACGAGCCCTTAATCTTTTGAAGATGTCAAACTGCAAAGTTATTTGATGGGTTTCTATACAAAATATGATCCAATTAGACTTTGGGCCATGTTCTGTCCTTTGTCCAAGCTGCAAGAGATCTAAACTATGAATTTCAGTCCTGGACGACCTCGTACCTTATCTGCCAAAAATAGTTCTCTCTTCCTCTTTCCTTTTTCTCTTTTAGTGCGTACTTTAATTTTTCATTTGCTTTTATCATGCAAAATCAGAAGGACTGGTAATTAATAGAACAAAAATGGCTAGCTTCTCAAGGAAACACAAAAAGAGAAAGGAATTAAAACACGATGTGCATGCCAATTAAAGCTATACTAGTACAAATTAAGAGAGACACAAACCCCACCATTAAGATCAGGAACTGGTCTAACCAGTTGTTGAATGGTTGTTCATGGGGACGACTTCACAAGCTGTAGAAGTTTGGTCCTGTACATTGGACATTGACTCAATTCAATGCAAGGAGGGCCAGAAAAATAAATGCAAAATAATATATAATATATTGCACGCCAAAAGGAAGGTGTCCACTTCCAAAGATTTATGAATCAAAATGTGAGAAAGTTCATCTTTGTGGTAGAAGGATGCATCGAATCTAACCAACTACTATAAATTTTGGACCAAGAGATTAATTGTCCAGAACATTCATATTATTGATAATAAAAGAAAGTTATATATATACATAAAAGGATAGATTCGTATAGAAAAAATTAATAGCACTAGATATTTTATTCATGAGAAATAGTCCAACCACTTTTATTCTCACTACATCACTCTAATTTTCTAGTTTTCCACTTAAGGAATTAAATATATATATATATAACCTTTTGATAAAAAAAAAATTCAGTGTATTAAGCAATTGCTAAAAATATATTAGTATAGAAAAAATTGCTAACTTTTTAATCTTCCGATGTAACCAAAAAAAAAAAGAAAAAAGTGCTAAAAATATATTCTTCCCAAACGCTTCCACCATACTAATTAAAGTTGAAATGTTATACATTAGTGAGGGAATTATCACTAGGAATGGTTTTTTTTTTTTGTCAAAATGATGAGCATGAAATTACACACTTTTACAGCATGCATTGTAGTTTTTTGGCCTTGCATTTATCATCCATTCATGTATTTAGATAGGAAATCACTTGCTTTTACACCAAATTCTACTTTTCTAGCTCTTGTTTGCTTTCAGGTGCAATTAGGTCCTTTTTGGAGTGGATTATGACAATGTTGGCCCGAAAACAGCGAGGCGCTGTTGAATGTCCAGTTCCAGTTCAAACAGCACCAGCGACAGCGCCCAGATGCAACCTGACAGCGGCGCTGGCGTCAAAGTCCCGATTTTTATAATTAATTTGGAGACTTGCGCCTAAATTCAAGGAGATTTTATTGAAGATCACGTGGATACTCCTTGGAAGGAAAGGAGACTTTTTGCTGCTAGGTTTTGAGAAGAAAACTTATTTTCCAAGACTTAGGGTTTATTTGGCCCAACGACACACTCTTTTCTCTGCAACTAAAATTCATCTTTCAGAGCAGGAGAGAGAGGAGAATTCGTATCAAGCAAGTGAAGACCTTTAGATTTTTATTCGACAGCATGTCGTTGTTGCTATCTATTGTTGTTTTTAGTTTCTTCATGAACTAATTTCTCTTATCTAGGTTTAGGGGATGTAGCTACAGTTATGTTTGAGTAATAATTCGTGTTTTGGCTTCTATTATTCGTTATTCTTTGATTTGTGTATGGAGAGCTTAACAGCGCATGCGGCCTGATCACCCTCTTGTGCACTTTAGACGACCTAGCGAAGCACTGAACAGGAGAAGTTAGAAAATCTGATCGTTCTATACACAACCTCTATCCTAACTATTGTCGAGAGAGATTTTTAAGGTAGTTGAGGATTCAGCACCTAGTACAGCGCCTTCTGCACCTTAGGACAGGCAACAATGGCGAACAGCAGGTTGTTCGGGACTAGGGTAGGTCTACAATAACAGTGAACAGCTGGTTGTAGATGATATAGGCTACGGAGCCCTACAACGTAGACGAATAAATTAGCCAAGCCATAGTTTTATTACTTAGACAGCACCAGCTGTAGTGAACCCCGGACAACCTAGGTGTAACAGCCCGGGTAAAAATTTTGGATTTTTACCGGACTGTAAAAGTCTATTTACCGTGATTTACTGTTGAATTAATCTTGGGTAATTAATTCAGGGTAAATCGGGAGTCGTTTTTTGAAACCGAGGGTTTTCCCGCGCTCGTGATTTTCCCGTGAGTTTTTCGGAACTAAGTTGGTATTTTTCGGGTTCCGGAATTTCTCGAAAAATCACACCGGAAAATAACTAAGGAGGTATCGGTTATTTTCTGGTCCGGATCGGACTCGCCCGTAATACGGACGAGTTTGCATTATTTGAGTTCACATGATGAATAGTAAAAAAATTCAGTTTTTAAGGAGAAGAGAACCGGTGGAGAGGAGAGGAAGAGAAGAAAAAAAAAGAGAGAGAAAAAGAAAAGGAGAGGAAAAAGAAAAAAGAGAGAAAAGAAAAAAAAGAGAGAAAAAGAAAAAAAAGAAGAAAAGAAAAAGAAAAAGAAAAAAAAAGGAAAGAAAAATCAGAAAAAAAGAGATGGACCAATCAGAAAATAGAGAAGAAAAGAAAATGAAAGAAAAAAAAGGAAAGAAAAGAAAATCAGAAGAAAAGAAAAGAAAATAGAAGAAAAATAGAAAAAAAAAAGAAGAAAAAGAAGAAAAAAAGAAACGGGAGGTACTGTTCACCGCCATCTCCTGTCACTGTGCTCGCGCCGCCGATCCGGCCGTTTCCTCGCTGCACCGCCGCCATCCACCGCTTCCCCTCACCGGCGCGACCTCACCCCCGTCGTCGCCGAGTCATTCCGCCGCCTTACCGGCCTTGACGCGCCGTCGACCCGAGCTGCAACCCATGGATCTTGCTTCCGCCGCTGCTCTGCCGCTGCCGTCAGCCTTCCGCTGCCGTCAGCCTTCCGCCGCCTTTCCACCGCCGGTCGAGTCACCTCGAGGTCGCCTTCCTCGTGGCCGCCCTACCCCACGCCCTCGCGCCGCCTCCGTCGTCGAGGTAAGCGAAACCCGTGTTGCAGACCCGTTTTAGACGGGCGGGTCGCGCCTTCCTAGGTTGGATCCGGGTTGGGTTTGACTTAATTATTATTTTTTATATATATATATATATACATATATATAAATCTGTTTATACAATTATTTCTGTTAATTAATTTCTGGAAAAATATATACATGTTCTGAAAAATATAGT
The DNA here is from genome assembly GCA_028386065.3 of Turnera subulata. NCBI lineage: Eukaryota > Viridiplantae > Streptophyta > Magnoliopsida > Malpighiales > Passifloraceae > Turnera > Turnera subulata. Next base: position 105,153 of record JAKUCV010006333.1, read on the forward strand.
AAGCTTAGATTATGGTATAAATATGTATATACTTTCATTCTTTGCAAATAAAATAACTATGTTTTATTATTTTCTTTAGAAATTGTTATTTGGAAAAATATATATATATGTAGTACATTTATTTCTGCTGGAATATAACTCTGGGAAGATATATGTTTTGAGAAAAACTGATAGTATGGATTTTGGTATTCTGGAAAATATATATAAGTATATATACTTTGACTCTTGGAATTAAAGATAATTATATTATTGTTTTGAAAATTAATATTATGTTTATAACATGAAAATAATTTCTGAAAATTTAATATATATATTATTTCGTCTGGAAACTTATGGTTACGGTATATGTATATGTATTTGGAAATTAAATTTAATTATATTTTGTGTTGGAAAATTAAATTGTATATATATTTAGAAAAAGATAAATACTATATATATATATTTTTTTTCTGAAAAATTATAAATAGCTTATTATTTTTCTGGAAAATTATAGTAATTATTATTTTGGGAAATTATAGTATTTTATGAAAATATATATTGAAAAGAGTTTTAATTAAAATATGGTACCGAAATTATAATCGGAAATACGTTCGGTAAATTATTTTCGATAAAAAGATAATAATAACAGATAAGAACCGGGATGGGTAATTTCGTAGTTTGGGCATCATAGTACCGATTATGTGCATTTATGTGTATATATGGTTTTGTGGTATAGGTTTGGATATCGGACAGTTTCCCGAGGAGCCGGCGTCGGACCGGTCATAGTTTCCGAAGTTGAGTAATCGGCCAAGGTGAGGATGGATTTCCTTCAATATGTGCCTTATTACTCGGTATATTGTGTTTTGTTGCTTGTTGCATTGTTGAGTATTATGTGGTTGGTTTCGGGATGTTTATCCCGGTGCTTATTTGGTATTTTTGGGATGTTTATCCCGTGTTGATTTTCTGTGTTTTCTTTTGGATTAAGTATAAAGGATTACTTAATGAATTGTGATGAGGATGTCGATCCTCGGGATTTTGGTTAGGGATGTCGATCCCTGAGTTTGGTTTTTGATGACGGTAATATAATTGTCACGTGGTAAGTAGAGGTACGACCGGATGGTTTGTGACTGTTTTGTGGTGCCATGATCTGGGTTACTTGTGATGGGCATGTTGATGCCGGTTTGATTGGGATGTTGATCCCTGAGTTTGATATTGGGATGTTGATCCCGGGTTCTTTTTGATCTGGCACCAGGAACAGGTTGATAACCTGGTACGACCCTAGCTTATCCGTGACGGGGCCCGGAAAGATAAAATTGGATAATTGGATTTTTATTGAGTCTTTTCGACTTTGGGTCGAGTCTTTTGGTTTTTGATTGTTTTTGGACCTTGAGTAATTTTTAGTGTCCATATTGATCGTCTTTCCATTGTCGTGAGCACTTCGGACTCACCCCTCACCTGCGGGCTTTCATCCCGTAGGATGAGTTGTTTCATGTACAGGCTTGGTGCATTCCAGACAGGCTGCAGCGATATCCCTTGGACAGGCTTGGATCCATAGTTTGCATGTGTCGCATACAGTGTTAGTGAGTATTTAAGTCTTCCGCTGTGCATGTTTTCACTATTATTGGGCCATTGGGCCGGGATTTATTATTTATGATGTTTTACTATTTTGGGCCGTTGGGCTGAGTTATTATTGTATACAGTGTATGCTAGGCCTTGTTGGGCCGGGTCGTCACAGTTCCGACTCGGGTTTACTGTGTACGGTAAATACGGGTCGGGGCGCTTTATTTTGGTAGCGGAACGGGCGTTAGGTCTTGTTGGGCAGTCTATGTGTGTTGTTGTCTTGTTTGCATTGTTCGCTCCAGTTGTTTAATATTTTACATCATTTAGTTAGTGCATTATGGATCCAGTCGAGGGACGCCAGCTGCCGTGGAACATACATATAAGAGGTAATGATGCCATAATATGCGAAAATACAAATATTATTAATATTGCTAATATTTTGGTACAAAGGGAAATATTAATATATAGATTGCAAACAGAAATATTACATTGATATTTTATAAAAAGAGAAATATTACATTGATTTTTGATATTTTATAAAAGAAAATACATTTAACGGTTTGCAACGACGTTGACACGGAAGCTGTTTGCATCACTGTTGACGTTGACCGTGACTCTGTCGCTCCAAGAGAACCACATGCCGCCTCTGTCGCGCTGACCAGGAATCTCGAACCGGTTAGCTTGAGGGAATCGGAGTGGAATCAGACCGTGATCGTCCCGTGGTTGCCACTGCGTCCCCGTCAGAAGAACCATGTTGGGCTTGTACTGGTTCTTCAAATCCCTCAAAGTGCGTGAGAACTCCTGTGCACGCCTTGCAACTCCTCTGCAGTTCCACACCAGCAGACGTACCTTTGGCCAGGTTGGAGGTAGCCGAGTCATTCTGGGTATGCTCTGGGCTGTCATTGCGAGCTGGTAGTAAGCGCCTTGCTCCACAGTCTGGCAAGTGGACTCCAGGTTGAACTCTTGAAGCCTATCCGAGATGAAGAACATCACGGAGTTTGCTGAGCCGTAGTAGGAAGTCCTCAGTGTTCCGTGGTCCTCTAGGAAGAACACCTCTTCCATTGGAGTGACGAAGAACCGCGACGAGTAGAGCTCGTCGACAAAGACTAGTCATGGCATTCTGCCGAGCTCGTTCGGTAGTTCTTCAGCACGCTCATTGACCATGCTGTACGCCAGACGGTTTCTCCTGCCAAGATTGGCACCTTCGACGAAGAAAACTGAAGATGGAGCAGGCATTCTGATTGGAACGTGTGGGGTTTTGATTTGAACGTTGTGGTGTTGTTTTCTGAGAGTTTTGTTTGCTATAATGCTTTTGATGTTTTACACATCACCGCTCATTCTTTTATACACTTTTGGGGAGCGTGAGTACCGTTTTTGATTTTCAAGATCTTGCCTTTTGAATTTTACCGTTGGTTGCATTTATTGCTTTACGCGTTTTTTCGGATCCATGCCAGAGTTTTTCAGCCTATTTCCGTCTTATGATTTTCCTTCGCTCTGGCTACTTTGTCTTTTCTTTTCATGGCTTTATTATATTTTTCTGCATCTTTTATCACATGCATCCGTGACCGTTGAGGATGGACAGATGGGACCGCATCTCGAGTAGAGTGCATGTGCAACGAGTTTACAGCTGTTCGGACATCGTGGAGAGATACAAGATTCGACAGACGTTTTGGCTCATGCGGAATTTTTGAACAAGTGGGTAACGTGTCTTTCGAGAGACACAGGACGTTCCCGTGATCTTCGCTGTGTACATTACGTTTCTCGGGATCGGGGATGGATACGATCGATCCTGAGCGCCGATCATGGAAACGTGTTTTGTTTTAATTTCTTTTGTTTTGATTTTGTCAAACGAGTTTTATTTTTGATTTCTTTATGTTGATTTTGCTTTCTTTTGTTGGTCCAATTTTTAACATATTTATGTTTGATTTTATATTTTTATTGTCAAGTTTTA
>JAKUCV010006333.1:108984-138058 GCA_028386065.3 Turnera subulata
TTTTGATTTTGTCAAACGAGTTTTATTTTTGATTTCTTTATGTTGATTTTGCTTTCTTTTGTTGGTCCAATTTTTAACATATTTATGTTTGATTTTATATTTTTATTGTCAAGTTTTATTTTACTTTGAGATGTTTTATTGTCTATTTAACAAGAGATTACATAACACAAAAATTTTTGATTTAAAAGGAAATTTTTTTATTGATTTCATAATAAGGTTTTACAACAGAGAAGAAGTGCTCTAAGGAGCTACTTGCTTTTCAAGATCTTTTACAATCTTTTTGGCATTTTCCATGTGCGGGAAGAGTTCCATGCACGCCAGTTCTATCTGTGCCACCGCCGAGCTGATCTTCTTTAGGGAGAAGTTCAGTTGCGTCAGCTTCTGTTGCGGAGTGCTGCTCTCTGCAACTGCCTTTCTTTTCCTGTCTTCAGTTTTCTTGGGGACCCGCTTCTTCCGTCGCTTTGGGGAGACCACCATGTGCTCCTCCAGACCGATGATGTTGGTCTTGAACCGTTTCTTTGGAGGCTCTTCATCGGAGCTTGTTGGGAAAGCTCTGCCGCCGATGTAGCTGTTGTTCTCGGAGTCTGAGGTAGTCCTTGATCTCAGTGGGGAGTCCATGACTGTGTGTGAGTATGCCAGTCATGAGATTTGGTATTTATAAGCGGATGAGATGTCGCTTAAGGGTATAAGCGGTATCTCATGTTGAGGTTGGATACCTGGCAGAGTGTGCCAGAATCTTATCGTGGTAGGAGCCACGGATAAGACGGAATTTCGGGGACGAAATTCTTTTTAAGGTGGGTAGTCTGTAACAGCCCGGGTAAAAATTTTGGATTTTTACCGGACTGTAAAAGTCTATTTACCGTGATTTACTGTTGAATTAATCTTGGGTAATTCATTCAGGGTAAATCGGGAGTCGTTTTTCGAAACCGAGGGTTTTCCCGCGCTCGTGATTTTCCCGTGAGTTTTTCGGAACTAAGTTGGTATTTTTCGGGTTCCGGAATTTCTCGAAAAATCACACCGGAAAATAACTAAGGAGGTATCGGTTATTTTCTGGTCCGGATCGAACTCGCCCGTAATACGGACGAGTTTGCATTATTTGAGTTCACATGATGAATAGTAAAAAAATTCAGTTTTTAAGGAGAAGAGAACCGGTGGAGAGGAGAGGAAGAGAAGAAAAAAAAAAGAGAGAGAAAAAGAAAAGGAGAGGAAAAAAAAAAAGAGAGAAAAGAAAAAAAAGAGAGAAAAAGAAAAAAAAGAAGAAAAGAAAAAGAAAAAGAAAAAAAAGGAAAGAAAAATCAGAAAAAAAGAGATGGACCAATCAGAAAATAGAGAAGAAAAGAAAATGAAAGAAAAAAAAAGGAAAGAAAAGAAAATCAGAAGAAAAGAAAAGAAAATAGAAGAAAAATAGAAAAAAAAAAGAAGAAAAAGAGAAACGGGAGGTACTGTTCACCGCCTTCTCCTGTCACTGTGCTCGCGCCGCCGATCCGGCCGTTTCCTCGCTGCACCGCCGCCATCCACCGCTTCTCCTCACCGGCGCGACCTCACCCCCGTCGTCGCCGAGTCATTCCGCCGCCTTACCGGCCTTGACGCGCCGTCGACCCGAGCTGCAACCCATGGATCTTGCTTCCGCCGCTGCTCTGCCGCTGTCGTCAGCCTTCCGCCGCCTTTCCACCGCCGGTCGAGTCACCTCGAGGTCGCCTTCCTCGTGGCCGCCCTACCCCACGCCCTCGCGCCGCCTCCGTCGTCGAGGTAAGCGAAACCCGTGTTGCAGACCCGTTTTAGACGGGCGGGTCGCGCCTTCCTAGGTTGGATCCGGGTTAGGTTTGACTTAATTATTATTTTATATATATATATATATATATACATATATATAAATCTGTTTATACAATTATTTCTGTTAATTAATTTCTGGAAAAATATATACATGTTCTGAAAAATATAGTAAGCTTAGATTATGGTATAAATATGTATATACTTTCATTCTTTGCAAATAAAATAACTATGTTTTATTATTTTCTTTAGAAATTGTTATTTGGAAAAATATATATATATGTAATACATTTATTTCTGCTGGAATATAACTCTGGGAAGATATATGTTTTGAGAAAAACTGATAGTATGGATTTTGGTATTCTGGAAAATATATATAAGTATATATACTTTGACTCTTGGAATTAAAGATAATTATATTATTGTTTTGAAAATTAATATTATGTTTATAACATGAAAATAATTTCTGAAAATTTAATATATATATTATTTCGTCTGGAAAATTATGGTTACGGTATATGTATATGTATTTGGAAATTAAAGTTAATTATATTTTGTGTTGGAAAATTAAATTGTATATATATTTAGAAAAATATAAATACTATATATATATATTTTTTTTCTGAAAAATTATAAATAGCTTATTATTTTTCTGGAAAATTATAGTAATTATTATTTTGGGAAATTATAGTATTTTATGAAAATATATATTGAAAAGAGTTTTAATTAAAATATGGTACCGAAATTATAATCGGAAATACGTTCGGTAAATTATTTTCGATAAAAAGATAATAATAACAGATAAGAACCGGGATGGGTAATTTCGTAGTTTGGGCATCATAGTACCGATTATGTGCATTTATGTGTATATATGGTTTTGTGGTATAGGTTTGGATATCGGACAGTTTCCCGAGGAGCCGGCGTCGGACCGGTCATAGTTTCCGAAGTTGAGTAATCGGCCAAGGTGAGGATGGATTTCCTTCAATATGTGCCTTATTACTCGGTATATTGTGTTTTGTTGCTTGTTGCATTGTTGAGTATTATGTGGTTGGTTTCGGGATGTTTATNGTTGTTTCATGTACAGGCTTGGTGCATTCCAGACAGGCTGCAGCGATATCCCTTGGACAGGCTTGGATCCATAGTTTGCATGTGTCGCATACAGTGTTAGTGAGTATTTAAGTCTTCCGCTGTGCATGTTTTCACTATTATTGGGCCATTGGGCCGGGATTTATTATTTATGATGTTTTACTATTTTGGGCCGTTGGGCCGAGTTATTATTGTATACACTGTATGCTAGGCCTTGTTGGGCCGGGTCGTCACAGTTCCGGCTCGGGTTTACTGTGTACGGTAAATACGGGTCGGGGCGCTTCATTAGGTTCCTTTATTACTGCATCTTCCTACCAGTACACGACGTTTCTTTATTTATTGTTTATTTACTTTATTTTATTTAGTTCATTACCCTCACCCAATCGATACTTTTATTTATTTGTTGTTTTATAGCCTAATCAATCGAAAGCTCTAAGGACAGTGTTATTTCGCAGTTTCCGTGATTCGACCTTGTTTACTTCAGCAACGTTGTGCACTTGCGGCTTTGCACGAACACAAAACTAAGTATGGGTTTTGGAACATTTCCATTCATAACTTTTTTTTTTGTTTTTGGTGGGAAGTAGCAACTCCCATTACATTACACAATACCAGATAAATCCATTGGTGTGTCACTGTCCGATATTAAACTACCGTGTGCATTATACTCTTTTTGTGTTATTTTTTTGCCAAAGATAGATCATTGCTACTTACTACCCTTCTAATGACGGGAAAATACGAAATTTCTTATAATAAATCGGATAGCAACTGCATTAATTGGGGCAGTTGGGTACAGGGCCCAATTAATCAAGAGTGTTTGATAATAATGTAAGAAGTCCACCAATTAGAAGACCACAATATATCTTTGGTGATAAGCGGTGTTATCAGTTTTTTCTATATATAATGTTAAGAATTTACGCTTGCGACGTGTGGTTGGGTTGCCATCTCCCACGTTTGAGGGGTCAGTGGTTGTGGGTTTGAATCCCGACATTGTTGATTAACTTAGCATTTACATCAGATGGAGTGAGTGAGAGAGATTTTGATACTGTTACGGAAATTCAAATATAAAGAATTACTTTGATTTGTTAAAATTAGAACAGTTAGATTATATCGTGTCTCCCTTTAGCAAATGGACATATTGTTGAATTGAAAGATCCATCTAATTATTGCCTGTTTGTACGAACATTTAATCATTAACTGATACATATTATCAAATGTCTCTGCAGCAAATATAAAACTTTTCAAGATTCATAATCTAATTATTAACTGTGTAATTTCTTTACTACGTGTCCTGGTAAGAAGTTTGCTTCACGCATTGGCATACATTAAACACGCTCGTTATCATAAACATTTACCACATGATGTGCATATATATATTTTGTCAATAACTTTCAATTCTTGCCCAAAAGAAAATAACATTTTTCATGAATTAGATTTTCATGTGGATCCCAAGCAATTAATATGCGAGATGTGATGTCATAATCAAATAAAATCGACATGTATATATGATACGGTTGTTCAAGAAATTTATATATATGCAAGATGTGGGAGACTTACTACATGTGAGGCTTGAGCCAGCCTCTACAGCATTAAGTAGTAGCATGTAGTTAGTCGTGGACTCGTGGTCCTTTCCCTTCCAGTAGTTTCATTGCCTCCATCGTTCTTTTTCTCTTCCATCTTTTATATATGTCCCTCCTCCATACTATAAAAAAAAAGTTTATAGAAGCTATTGGCAGGCATTAGCAGGGTACAGATTCTGACAACATGGAATTATCCAAGATAACCAAAGTCGAGGCTTTTCTCAGGCCTCTTGCGATGATTCTCCTGGTTGCGACAGCTTGTTTAGTTGGCCTGGATACCCAGACCAAGTACATCATTTACTACAACAAAACAGTCACTTACAGGGACTTGAAAGCTCTTTGGTAAGATTTATGTGTCATCCTTTGTCAAGTTCTAGACATTAGAAATCTTGATCTTCTTTTTTTCGTTATAGGTCTGATAACTGTACTTATCAGTGTTACTGTGCCTTAATTCGAATAGGGTTTTGGTGTATGTCACTTCTATTGCTGCTGCTTACAATCTGCTTCAACTGAGCAGATGTTATTTCTCAGCTCGTTACCAGGAAAATCTTAAAGGGTCACGCAAGCTTCTGGCTTATTGGAGTTGCTTCGCATTGGATCAGGTACACTTCCTAACTTGATTACTCTTGCTTAGTTTTGCCACCATATCCTAGGCCAGATCAGGGTCAGATGTGTATCTTTAATCCCTCCCCTTTAATTTAGATGGATTCCTTCTCCAGCTACTGAACCACCTTAGACTAAGGAAAAATAAGACAAGTATCATCCATAATGTTTTCATGCCTGACATAACCGATTATTATATCATGGGTGAATTTTTTAATCCATATAGAGTCATTTTAGTAAAAAGAACTGTTATTATTATAATTGGGAAAACTGAATTACTTGCTTAAAAAAGCTTGTTGTACTTCTACCATTAGGAGTTTCCAACTGATTAAGAAATTTCAACATAAAAGTTTAAACATGTAACAGTGAAATGATGTACTTCTCATTCAATCTAGCCAAAAGAGCTGTTTTATTGATTATAGAAGAAACCAAATTTGTTCTTGATAATTAGAAGTAAAACAATGATCTTTCAACCAATCATTAGCAAAATAAGGATCTTTCCTCGCAAATTTTTCTTTACTAGTAATTGTTTGGTAAGAAATCCATCTTCCATTGTGGGGTTACTTGGGGCCATCCCTACTTATCAGAGTGTGGTGATCTATGCGTTTGTTGCCCAATCCATGCAATACAGATGCGTTTGTTAACCATATATCAAGCTTTTATATATTGTACTACTAGACAACTAGTATGGTCATAAATAGTTGGATAGAGACTCCCATAAAAAAGAAAGTAGTTAAACAGATTAAATGCAGATGATGGATCTCTTTGCTAAGAAAGCTGTATATCATTTCGACCAGAAGAAAGCTGTATATAATGAATCCTTTCTTGAGAGTACAAAGACGGGACGCTTTAAATAATTGAGACATGGATGCACATAGTAACTAGTAAGCTAATAAAGCTATATATGTCACCTTCCCAATCTGGTCCAGAAACATACAAACTTTTTACTAATACTAGGACAGTTACGTTGTTGTGTTTCTCCTCCCAAAACTAATAGTACTAGCAGACACTACGTACCAAAGTGTCATGGCTAGATGAGAATGTTTTAGTCGAGGCAGTTGAAACGGTAGGAGCATTACTTTCAATTAGATGGTACTAGTAGTAGTATTTTTGAAAAAAAAAACTGGCTTAATAATACGTTAATCATTGTGCTAGCTAGTCACTTGCAGTTGCAGGCTAGCTGCAGGTAAAGAATCAGGTATAGTACTTCAATTTTGGGGGAAAAAAAAGTGTACTGTAGCTAAACGACGTCATTTTATACTAGACTCACATCTTGTAATAACAGCGTTATTACGGGTGTGTAATTTGATACTTTTAGAAGTTGCCAATTTGTTCAAACAGAAGATTAGATGGCTGTAGAGGTTTTAGACTAAAATTTAAATGTGTAAATTGAAATTCAGCAAAAAAACGAAAACGTACATCACTGTGATCATCGATAGTTGATGGCTAGTAATAACTACTGTAATTAAGTGGGGCTAAAAATGAAGTCAAATGGTGGTCCGATCCAGTGACGGTTGATAATTGGTCGAAACTCGCTGATGGTCGACAATCGACAATGCATGATACCTACCTAATGGTCTTAATTACTAGTGACAAAAATGATTAGTACCTACGTTGTCAATGTACCAAAAACAGCGTATTAGTATTCGTACCTGAATAGTTATAAAGTTTTTGGGAAAGTATTTTTGTCTTCAGACTTTACCATAAGTTCTTTGTTGGCCAGAAAATTATTTTTTGCTCGCCAATTTTTCAATATTTATCAAGAATTTTATAAACAATAAAGGTATCTTTTTGGAGAGTATTTGACGCATGAGAAACAAGGCTTGATGACTAAATTCTAGAAATGAGTTAATATATACGAACCCTTTCAATTACATATGTCAATCAAACTACATATATATAATAATATTACATAAACTAATTAATAAACTAATTAACCCTGAAGATTCATGCCTTTGTGTTTTGTAATTGGCGAACAGTTGGCTGTGTACATTACATTCGCTACAACTTCAGCGGCAATGGAGCACTCAATCCTTGTCTTAACTGGAATGGACGACTTTCAATGGATGAAGTGGTGCAACAGATTCACAAGATTCTGCTTCATAATCGGGGGATCTTTACTATGTGGTTACCTAGCCTCTTTCCTCATGGTCACCTTATCCTTCATCTCGGCCTTTAATTTGTTCAGGCTCTACTCACCAAAACAATTTCTCACTTTAAAGAGCAGACAATGATTATTCAGTTCTCTAGCCAATAGGGCCTATTGGGACTATAGTTTATAATAAGATGTTATATATGCTAGCTTTTCACCATCTCGGTGGCTTGAAACCAAAAACTTTTGACGACTCGGTTTGGTCTCGAATCCAAGTCCTTATGTAAAAAAAAAAAAATATTACTGTCGGAAGACTCACCCATCAATCATAGTCAATTGGACGATGGATCTAGATGGAAAAAAAAAAAATGGTTGCTTGGACTCGACCTATAGCAGCATGGAATGAAGAATTGTTTTTTTTTTTTAATATAATTTTTCTATGTATAAGTTTAAAGTTTAGCCCTATGGATTTTTAGCTAGCTAGTTGGCTTGCACTTACATTCGGTGGTTATGGTAAAAATATTACTGGTTTGTGTCTATCGTTGGGTTTTCCATTTTTGCTTATAAGCAGGGCTAAGCCCAAATATATAAAGAAGTTGTTACCCCTTTCAGCTCTAGAGTAGGTGGGTTCTTACTTTATGGTCACATGGGCCGAGGACGTAGGCCCACTGGTATCAACCTATGTGAAAATCTCTTAACGTAAATATCAACTTGGGCTCGTTGGGTCCAGGTCCATAAAGACACGTCAAAATGGTACTCGTGTGTTTCTTTTCGGCCGAATACTCTTGGGTGTGTTTATTGATATCCCAAATGTACAAATTTAGTGGGCTATGCACCTGGTCAGGTCTCAGTGATGAGTTCGATATGAGCCCATTTTGTTTAGAGGCGAAGACCAAGCCCAGCATAACAGGATCCAGGCTTAAGATCTGTTTGGCACAATTATAATAAATTGTCTCTTAACTTTTTTCATAATTATTTCCAATTTTAGTTATAAATAACAAATAAAAAGTACCGCATTTTTCCTATGCCATAAAAATATTTTAAATTTATTTTAAGTCACACTACGTTGGCATATTATTTGTATTCAAGCTAACTTCTATGCATCTCACAATTGGAAAATAATAATAATAACCAGAAGTGTGAAAAAAGACAGCAGTATAAATAACTGTTTCTACTTTTTTACTGATATTTATGGTCATTAATGTACGTGTACGTGCCATTGTACCTAGACCTGACAATTCGTGTCGACGGGTCGGGTTCGTGTCGGGTTGAACAGGTAAACAGGTTTCAATTTCTCAACCTATACCTGACCTGTTTAATAATCAGGTCGTGTCGTGTCAACACGTTTATAATCGTGTTGGGTTCGGGTTGACCCGCGGGTTACCTGTTAACTCTAGGAAGTCTACAAATTTATTTGGAGCTTATCTATTTTGCACATTATTCAAGCAAATAGGTATATAATTAGATTTTTTTATATACTAAATATAATTATAAATTATAGAATCCTACTATAATATTATTTTAAATCATATATAACAATAGTTTTGGATAATTTTAATAATTATGGCCTTAAATAAAAAATAAAGGGTCAATCATATTTTTTATCCTTGTGTTTATGGGTTTGAACATTTTTCATCCTTGTGTTACAAAATGGACATTTTTCATCCTTGTGTTTATTTTTCGGGACATTTTTCATTTTTCTCCGATTTTTCTAAAAGAAAATGCTGATGTGTCAATTAAAACACTGACACGTCAGCTTTGTGGGCCCACAATAAACTGAAATCACCTAACCCAAATCATATTCACCCGACCCGTTTCACCCACGGATTTTACCCGTTGCCCAGTTAACTAATTACAAAAACACCCCCAAAAAATAAAACCCAAGGAACCTTCTTCTCTTAAACAGAGAAACACTCGCTCATCCACTGCAAGCCGCCGTCCTCAACAGTGCCGTCGCCAACGCTGGTAAGCCGCCGCTCTCCTTTCTTCTTCCTTTTCTTTGCTTCTTGTTTCAGATGCGTGTGGAAATTAACCCAATTGGGTTTCGTTTTGTATGTGTTGTTGTTAGAGGCGGTGGTGGAGTCAATTGTGCCCGAACCTCTTGGCGGCCTTGAGAACGTTGAGGGTTCCCTGAACGGCGGGCAAGATGAGCTCCCGCTCCGGGTCTACGGGGTCTTCCAGGGTGCAGAGGGAGGCCACGTGGAACACCCCGGCGCACCCCTCCACAGCCTTGCATACGGCGTCGTAGTCCAGCAGATTGCCCTCGAATACTCGGAGGGTGATGATGACTTTTTCTTCTTCTTCTTCTTCTTCTTCTTCTTGTTGTTGTTGTTGTTGGTTAATAGTATCAACAATATGGAAGAGATGGGAAGGATCGGATCCAGGAGGGTGAACGGCAACGTGGATGCTACTATACCCTTCCTCTACAAGGCTCCGCACCAGCCATGATCCTATGAACCCGTTCGCCCCTGTCACGCACACCCTCTCCTCCTTTTCCCTCATCACCCCTCCCACCCACACGATCTCTTCTCTTCTTTTTTCACTGATTTCTACTTTTTCTATTTTCTCGGTTTTCACTTTTCTCACACACACTGACACACACAGTAAATGTGTGTGAGTTACTGTGTGGCGATGGTGGATGGTTGCTGGCAGCGAGGTTTGTGCGAGTATGACGGGTAGATGCCCCTCCTCCTCCTCTTCTTTTCTTCCCTCGCTTTTCTGGGTTCTGTGACTAATTCGGGTTATTATTTGGTTTGTGTTTGGGGTTGTTGTTGATGGTGGCTCGAGTGTTGACTATGAATGGTGAGCGTGGGTTGGTTCGGTGGTGGTGTGTTGTCTGGTGTTGGGCTCTGCTCGCGCGCGGAACTTGATCGGGCTGGTGTTGATGCTGACAGTGTTGGTTTCGCTTCCAGGCAGAGGGGCTTCGAGATTAGATTGAACGGTGTGAACAGTTTGTTCCGGTAAGTTTTTTTTCGGTGACTGTCATTGCGTTTTCTATTCGTCTTTGTGGTTCTTTAGTTGCTGTGTTGGTCTGCATCAAGGTTGATGATGGTGATCTCGTAATTGGGTTTTTTGGGGGGTGTTTTTGTAATTGGTTAATTGGGCAACGGGTAAAATCCGCGGGCGAAACGAGTCGGGTGAATGTGATTTGGGTTAGGTGATTTCAGTTTATTGTGGGCCCACAAAGCTGACGTGTCAGTGTTTTAATTGACACGTCAGCATTTTCTTTTCGAAAAATCGGAGAAAAATGAAAAATGTCCCGAAAAATAAACACAAGGATAAAAAATGTCCATTTTGTAACACAAGGATGAAAAATGTTCAAACCCATAAACACAAGGATCAAAAATATGATTGACCCAGAAAATAAATCATGTATTAAATCAATAAAATATATTGATCCTAACTATAATCGTGTCATAAATAGGTACCCATCGGGTTGAAGGGTCAACCCGCGACCTGACCTGCTAATTTTCGTGTCGTGTCGGGTCAACCTATTTAATTAAACGGGTTGAAAATCTCTGATCTATACATGCTAATTTCGATTCGGGTTCGTGTCGTGTTATCGTGTCGAAACCTGTTTTGCCAGTCTAATTGTACCTGGAAGCACCCAGCAACATCTGCCATATATATATGCTAATTGTTGGACTATGATTGCGTTGAACTGCGAGTTAATCATATATAGCTATTAAAGAGATACCACCAATTATTCCACCAACACGTCAATAGTCTCTATAATTATTTATCCCACAGTTCTCCCAAACAAGTGAGGGACAAGAGACAAAGTTAAAGATGATAGCCTGTCGGTGCTCACAATTAATTAGTTGTACTTTAATTTCAACTTCAGGCTTGGTATGAAGTGTTAAATCTGGTGTAACATCTTCAAAGTTATCTGAATCCCATAATTGTACTTTTGCTTCTCTATGGATTACGCGCTAGAGTAAGAGCTCACCGAGAGAGCTAATTAGTTAATTAACATTTGTGGACACTCCCTAAACCTTAAGAGTTAAGAGTGATTAATCTAATTAATTTTTTGAGTTAATAATTAAATTTATTATTATTTTCTTTACTTTACTTCATAGTGGCAGCAGGACGAATATGTTGCGTGTTAATGACGGCATTAATGATGTCTTGCATGCATTAGTACTTGCCTTCTAGCGGAGGATGACTAACTTCATCTTCTCAAAATTAAGCCTTGAACATTATTGGCTTCACATAACTGTTGAAAAAACGTGTACTATACTACTATTACTGGGTCCCTGGACAGATCATTTACTTGATAAACTTGCCTAATTTGCGTAATCAAGGTATCAAAGTAAAGTAAACGGATGCTCAAACCTTTGCCTTGATCAATCAAATCAACAGAAAGCCATTTCAAGATGCAGCAGAAGTGAGATTAAAGCGTTATCTCATAGAAGTCATCATTCACAACGACCCCTAAGCTCGAAGTGACCATAAATTATTGCTCTTAGTTAAGTATGTACTTCACTGGGAGGACTAATCCTTAAAGGACGATGTGATTCCTGTTAGACGACTAAATCAATTGATAGTTTATGAATTGAGACAACAAAAATTTACATATTCTTCAATTGAGCCCTTCTTTTGTATACAGATTAATTATATAACACTGAAGATCTATATATACTGGACATTGATCATGCATGGAAAACAATCAAACTAAAGCAATTAAAGAAATGATTAGATTGTTAATTAGTTGATCCTCTTAAAGAATCACTTATATTTAAAAGTTTAAGATGTTTGGCATGAGGATCCAACCGTAACTTATGTTTTATATTTTTACAAAGGATGGAGGTTTGGAAATCTAAGCACCAGAATAGCTATCTAGCTAATTAGAAAAGGCCCTGCTTCGTAACTTGCTCTTGATAAAGATGCATTTCGCCATCGAGGTTCTTGACTTGAGCATTTCACTTCTTTAGATATGGCCGCAGGATATGCAATATATGTATTGCTCTTTCAGCTAGTGTCCCCACTGTTTATGTATTTAAAATTATTTTTTTTAATGCTAATTTAAAAGTATCTTTCGATGCTTGATAAGTGACATAAGCAAGCGATCATCTGATTCTTTCTCTGGGTTAAATTATCTGATTCAGACCTTCATACTTAGTATAACAAGTTTTGGCCAACCTAACAAAGTTTTATCTGTTCACCTTTCAGATATATGCAGGGATAAGCCGATTTTTCTAAGTTTGATCGCAAAAAGAATATAACATTAATTACTCGTGAAGATAGTTTATAATGTGATTTGATTTCTAGTCCTCGTTGGTCAATGTTACATCAAAAGTGCCATACAGTCATATCGCTCGCTTTTTGGGGAGGATAGCATATATAATCTCATCAAAAGTGGCTCAAATTTTCTTGCTCTGGACAGATCAATCACAATGACTGTTGTCAAGAAAGCGAAAGAGAGAGCACAATATTGGCAGCTACTCCCATTTGGACCCGTGGAAATTAATGCTTGGATGCTGAAGTTGGGTTGGGGGAATCAGTATCAAAAGAGTATTTAGTTCGATCAATGATTCCAATATGTAATTAAGCCTCTTAATTGGCCTTATAAAAAGTGTGATTGCTTTGTGCTCGGCCAAAATTATCATCCGCTGGAGTCATTAATTATCTTTGACTGAATGAAAAGGTTGCTTGGAAAAACTTTCTCTACGATGATTTGGGCATGTAACAGATATTGAAAATCTGAAAGTAAGGTAGTTGTATGAGTAGATACATAATTTGCGTGTCTAAAATGGATTGGGAACTAATTTTATGCTTTCAACGAGGCCATTATAGGACTCCCAGTTAGACATAGCCGCCTGTTTTCCAGTTTGATTCGATCAAGGGTGTTGGTTCTGTACAAATTTAATTACTCCTTTCAAAATATGGGTGCATCATTAAATTTACGGAGAACTTATGTATTAATTTGATTTGTCGTCATAGTTTTTTAATATAGAAACACATGCTAACATATCACTACAGATTCTGAACAAAGAGGTGGTCACTATTTTCAGTTTCCAATCTGCAAAAGAAAATGGTAAAGAGCCTCACTTCTCCCATGGTAAGTGAAGATATCACTAACAGCGGCACCTGTGTCTGCTGTCACGCTAAAAAGCCTAGGGAGAGAGTCCTGCAATGCACCACAAACCAACCAAGGGTCTATCCAGAGAACGCCCACTTTTCAAAATAGAATTCATGGCACAATCCTCTTTCCCTGCAGCAACAATCGATTTCCAAGGACCATCCAAAAGTGAATTATCAAGAGAACCAACCTCAAATAAGTATTGGTTTGCATTTAGGGCCCTTCCAAGCTAAAACACTGGTGGGGCAAATGATGTGAGCCGCGAGATCATAGGGATAGGATGGTTGGGTGGCCTTAAACCAGAATAGGGAGCGAGACAAGATCACATCCAGCATACTATCCCAATCAACATCTCTTGATTTGTCGTCATAGTTTGATTAAAATTCTATAATTAATGGTAAGTTAACAAGGAAATTATGCTCCTTTCGAAACAAAGGGGAAATTTTGCTTTGCTAGAAGAGAAGAGAGAGAGAACAAGCAATTAGAATAATACATTATAAGTACTATTACTATGTTGCCAACAAGTAGGAGATCACTCGCTAATATTAATTGAATTACAATGGAGACTACTCTTAAGTATATCAACTGGGGACAAACATTCTCTCAACTGGAAAAATGCAATTTAGTAACTAAAGGTGTTGAGGTTGGAATACTAATGTGAAAACAATGAAACTAGCTAGATTGCCTAAGTACATTTATCATTACTTCCATGTCTCACATCTTTTTATTCTTCTCTTTTTCACCTCAAACGCGATATATATATATATCAAACATGCATTTCCAAAAGAAGAAAAAACAGAAAAGAAGAAACAAAAGTTCAGTACTCAAAGCCGCAAAGACAAGTCAAGCTGGCTCAACTCTTCTTGAACTTTTTCAGACCTGTAAGCCATGGGCCAAGAAGAACTGGTCAAATCATCTCTTGAACCATAGCTCATCATCTCTCTTCTCCCATAGCCGGCCTCACCACCAAACCTACCAGCATGTCCATGGTGGTCTAGCCCAGCTAGGGCTTGTTGGTTCATGCGCCTAGCATCAGCTATAGTGGGCGACCCAGACCTCTGGTTCGATCCTCCATGAGCCCTCACTAGCTCTCTACTTTTCTTGGCTAAGGTTCTCTCGAGCTTGTGAGCATTTTGGTGGCCACCAAGAGCTTGGGAGCTGTAAAACTTCCTTTGGCAATAGTTGCACGAGAAGATCCTGGCCTCTGACGGGCTGTGAGGCGAGGAAGAAGAAGAAGAGTTAGATGGCTCAAGGACAAGTTCTAGGTTTATCTGGTTATTTGGCAGACTTAGATGAAGAGAAGTATTGGGTCGGAAATCCATCTTCTGCAAGAGAGAATGGAGTACTTGAAGATAGCTAGCCAAGAAATGAAATGGAAGTGAATTTCAAATGTGCTTGATGTTAGTTACTTTAAGAGAAAAAAAGTGAGTGATGATGGGTAATGAGAAAGGACAGATAGAGGGAGA
This sequence comes from Turnera subulata, assembly GCA_028386065.3. Taxonomy (NCBI): domain Eukaryota; kingdom Viridiplantae; phylum Streptophyta; class Magnoliopsida; order Malpighiales; family Passifloraceae; genus Turnera; species Turnera subulata. The sequence goes on from JAKUCV010006333.1 coordinate 123,661, forward strand.
TATTTCCAGTAAATGGGCCAAAATAAGTAGGCTATTGAAGTGGAAAGCAGAAGAGAGGGAGTGTAGATATATAATGAAACTAGGAGAAGGTTTGTCTTTATATTATAGGGAGGCGATATGGTTCACTGTTCCTGCAACCACATATAGCACAGAGAGGGTAAGGGAGATGGGGAATTGTTAGTGTTTTTTCACTGTGTATGTGTTTGTGTCACAGAAAGAGAGAGAGACAGAGAAAGAAAGAGACAGGAATTTGCAAGGATCAGTTTGGAATCGAAGCCCTGTCGCCTCTATTAATGGCAGCAATATACTCCCTTGTCGGTCTATGTAGAAAATTCCTTGGTATTTCTATACCTGTGTATTTTGTCATAGAGAACAATCTAAACCAGATAAAACAAAGTTTAGTGTATATATCACTTAAACTAGGCAATGATTTCTGTTTGTCTTAACTGTCATATAAATTAATCAATAAACTATGTAACCTTAGTTGCCCATAGATTCATGGGAACAATTTATTCCCCATTAGTCAAAGGATCATGGCGAATACTCCATCGATGAGTCATCAATTACCAATATTATTAAATATGTCAAACTGGCTTAACTATAATTATTAAATGCAATGACAAAGTAGATCATTTGCTTTTAATTTACTGATGAAGATTATGCTTATATATGGTTCATGAATGTCATTAGTGGAAGAGAATTAGGCGTCCCTTTACAGTGAACCCATCAAGAAGCCAGAGTTACAACTGTGTGTTGCTCCCGGAAACAACACAAAAGATCATAGGTGAAACCAGACAGAATCCAAGAGGTTTCTGCGTAACAAGAAGATTGCTCGAAAAGTACTTAGACCGTAGTTCCCTTACATGTACGACCCAACACTTCTTATCTGCAAGAAGATCCACTCCGAGATTTGCGTGTGAATGTTCTTCAAAAAATTGATAATGGGCGTTGATATATGTATAAGTCTCGAAACAAATCATGTATTACTTTGAAAATTGCAGTTTTTATGAGATTAAAAAACTTGAACATCGCGGTACGTACTCGTCCATTTTACTTTTCTAGTAACACTCTGTTGCATGATATATATGATACCAAAGTACTGATCGTTGCTTTTCTTTATTTAGTGGTCCATCGTATATCCTCTGATCTAACTTACAGAGCGAGATCAGTTATGTTCCCTAGTCTCGTATATAATTAAATATAGAAAACTCAGTTAGTTTTAGGTTTAAAATATGTAATCGTCTTTAAAAAGCAATTAACATATAGCAGCATAACTGGTAATCATGCATCTTATAATTAGTTTCAGTATTTATGCTATTTTTTCTAATCTAAACTCGAACCATTCCAATTGGTGACACAATCAGTTACAACTATGCTTCAGTACTGCCTTGTGCAAACATACTCTCCAGGGATATTGAATATGTTTGCTAGAGTACTGCAGGGTCAAATTCCGTGGAGTTAGATCAGAGCTATATATTTTAGCTTAAGTAAGACATTTCGAGTTCGAATTCTAGTTTTGGCACGCAACACTTCGAAGATGAAGGACACTAACCTTTATAGTTCTTATCAAACCTCGATTTCAATCAGTCCGAACCTATTGTTGTCTCTTAAAAATAGACTAGTCTAGAATACTAAGCCAGAGTCCAAAAAAATGTACTGTAGGGTTGATACTGCAAGCCCTGTATCTATTGTTTAAAGCTAGAATTGCTTAAAAAAAAAAAGATTCTAATTCCACAGCGCCCACAGTCACCATCAATAAGGGATTTCATTTACTGTCGAAAGATATTATATTTTGAACGAAAAGAATTAACTACCAAGTGATTGGTCACTTTTTTATTGTTACTGAACCAGTTCCTTTCATTTAAAAAAGGAAAACAGAACAGAACTGATGTATGCAGTATTCAAAGACCTTGATACCTTGAATCGACGCATGTGGTTGACAAGGAAGACGAAATGCACATCCCCCGCTGCATCTTAATGTTTTCTGGTCATGTACTCAAAAAAGTGTCTCTGGACATTGTAACTAACCCGAGAAAAGGCAAAATGTCATATCCATCATATAATACGTATCCTAGCTAGCAGCAAAAAATGAACATAGTACCATACACCGCACTTAATTTAATGCCATGACTTCAATCAAGCCGCTTTACTGTGGAAAAATGCTAAAACCCAACCGAATTTATCTACCGAACTAATTTTTTAGTGATCACAATAAATAAAAGAAATGAGCCCCACTTATTCTATAAACTAGTAGTTGAAGTTAGCACTACTTGTCTATGATTCATCCATTTAGTCAATATATTGAGAGATTGGCAAACAGCCAAAAGCAATGGTGTTGGAAATTGTAGGAAGAGCAGATGATTGTAATCGTCCATAATGCCAGAGATGGGACCCGTAATTTTTTCTTTCATGTTAGCCACAAAGGTTATCAGGTCACTTCCCTCAACATCAATCATTGTTGACTACTTTTATAATAAGTCTCCGACTTAACTCCAAGGAGTTAATTAAATCAGTTATGTGGGTTATTCTAACTTAACCATGACAGTTCAGTTTAAGATTTGGAAATGCAGCATCTTTTTTTGATCAAAGCACACGCCATTACCACAAAACCATGGTGATTTTGGAAATGCAGCATCTTAAAAACTAAGGATGCCAATTACCTTTATGGTTTATGTTATATATGGTGGACCTAAGAATATTTATGATTTTTTACTTGTTTTTGGTGCTAGCATAGGTGACAAATTCTGAAAAAATAACAACTGATTATAATGTACAGCGCATATGTAAGAAATCTAGTGAGAAAATGTTAGTTTCTGTGATTTAAATTAGTCAATTTTGTAAACTTTAAAGAGTAGGACCAGATACTCCAAGCAAGAGAAAAAAAATAAAAATTCACAAGCACATCTTTATTGAGGAATCTGTTTCCCTCTCCTTCCAAACTGTGACACTACTAGTTAACTGAGACTGGCACATGGGACGTGGGATTTAATAATAAACTCAAAAGAAAAATAGAAAAAAAAATCCACTACGTGGTTTGAAGCAGGCACTATTTAATACCCCGTTAAAACCATGAAGCCTTCATTAAACATAATCATAACAATGATAATAGGCCCATGAATGTGGGATCAAGATCTTGCAGGTCGGCTATGATTGCGCCGAGCCTTGTCTGTTAATCACAGACACAACAGAAAGCAAAGAAACTATGTTATGTTTGCAACATGGGGTTAGTCAATATATTAGCCAAGCTAAGGAACATTACTTACTACCTTTACAAAACCACATATTATATCAAATCAGACAATGGAATGTGTCCCCTTGTACTTTGACAAACCCACAAGACATGCAGTCATGGAGTTGAAACTCTCTTTGGCTACCTAAGCTGCACCATCACTTAATCGGTGATTTTCCTAGTTCTTTCACTTTGATGACCTAATTGGAGGGAGCTAATTGCATTTTAAGTGAAGAGAACAGACAAACCCCCATTTGTTAAATCAAGTGAAAACAAGAGAGGGAGAGAGAGACTCACATGGGAGAAAAGTGGGGAAGTGTAAGTAAGAGAGCAGTGATGAGATTGATATGAAGGCGCCCGCCTGTGGTTTTTGCAATGTGGATATAGATAACGAGGGATATAATACTATACAATGAAGAGATATATCCTAATAATTATAGGGCTGATCAGATGAGTGGGCATGTTTGTGCTGTGTCGGGTTTGTTGAACATTAATGGGTTATGGAGGAGCTCATCACTGCTTTTTCTTCACCAACACGTGGATAATGACCTCTACTGTGCTTTTGCTCATCAATGTCCTTCCATCTTTCTATCTTCTCTGTGCGTGAATTCTTTCCATTGGAGGAGAATTTTTAGGATCTGTGCTTGCACTATTATGGTCCTATAGCTAGTTATAAGTGGATGGGATGTGAACCTCATTTTCTGAAGTGGCTGTGGTGGGTTTTGATGTTGGACTTGAGTCTTTGTATTTTGTTTCCATGCATAAGCTTCTCATGTAGCTAGTGCCCTTGGGTTGCTTCAATTACTTCAGTTTGTTGTTGCTACTCTTGATGCTCTTGGTCTCAATAAAAGGACAAAAGCGAAGCGCTGTTTCGAATTCATGTTTCTGCCTTACAAACACTTTTGGTGTTCACCTTTTGTGCTTCACTCGAAAACGTAAAACCAACCCATCATGTCACGCAGAGTAGATCACCGGCCATAGTACTGTTAATGAAAGATATGTACAAAATCAGGAGTTCCTATCCTCGACAACCCTTAATAATGAGTGTCGCATTACTCAAATTCTGTATTAGAGTACTCTAGGATTGTAAATGAGCAATCAAACTTTTTAGGCATAAAGCTGAGTTCAATTCGAACTTTACTATCTTCCAAGCTTAACGAGTCGAGTACTAGCTAGCTACTAGGATTGAACTTGACTCGATAGGCTCACGAGTCTAGTCAAGCTTTTGATCTAGCTCTATAAACTAGCGTAAAACTATGTATATTCAAGTCGGTTTAAATGAATTAGTTCAAGTTTAAGATAACGAGTTTTAACCAGTTTAATCGAACCGAGTTCATGGCTATTTGTTTACCAACATTGAATACTACACAGACTGTGGTGGCCAAGCTAACAGAGCTGAAAGTTTGAGTTCTATTCTTAATCACAACCTTGCAATAAAATTTCAGAGAAAAAAAAAAGAAATTGACGCTGATTTTTCAGCCAGTGAATACGAAGGATTATGTTAAGTTGGCTTTTGTACAAATTTCAAGATCACTGTCCAATCGCTAGTCCATCAATCAGATCATGGTGGCTGAACTCGATTATCACTATATAATGATCCAAATCAGTTAACAGCAACATTATTTCTTTGGAAACTACACAAGGCTAGCTAGAGCTTCAAATTTAGACGACTTTTGTTACACGGGACTCACTCTTCAGTTCGTAAATGAACTATGAAAGGGAAGAGATGGGAAGTCCTTTTGCATAGGACAGAATTAGATGGTTGGTTTTTTGAAATTGTTCTATATATGAAATTGTGGCAGACAAAAGTGCATCGCAAAGTTGACCCTGACACGTCAAATATTGGAAGCTGAGTGTCACCACTCAAAAAAAAATATTCAAAGTGGGAATGGACAGAAACTCTGACTTCCAATCTCGCTCTTTCAATTTGCCGACAGGCAAATGCCGATGAAGAAGTAATAGCGATTAATGTAGGGTTATTCAAGCCTGTCTTTTTCAGGCAGAACACTTTCAAAGTCATTACATTATAAAGATAAGGGCACGATTTTGCAACATATGAAAATCTGCTATTGTGTCATTTTGAGTTGGACAGCTTATTAGGGAAACAAAAGAGCTAAATGATATGGTTTTGTTCATGATATTAGGAAGCGAATTTGAGAGGTGTCTATTGCATATGTGTTCATTTCAAGAAAGTTGGTGTCCATTATCGTACATGTATATGGCCCCTACCACTTTCCGTTATAAGGACAGGAGACATAATGCCTGAAGTGCATGAAGTGATCCAAACTCCTTTGATCCTTGATGTTCTGTTTCATTGATGGGAAAAGTATCAATAGGTTTAATCAATCTATTATGCATGTGTAAAATATACCAGATTCTTTAATCATACTCCACAACAACATACGGTCTTTGATTAGTTTCTTTTCACTTTAGGCGTAACTTGAGGAACCGTAAGCGTCAAGTAGATATATACATAATTGCTGGAGTTCATGTGATCGGAGTTATATATTTCTGCTTACTATAGCATATGATCGTACAAATTAAGGTGTTTTTATTCAGGTTGCAGCCTTAATTAGAGTAGGTGTGTGGAAATTATGTTGTTATAATAGTCCAATCTCTAGAAAACAAAAGGCATATATATAGTAAGGGTTCCGTCTGTTCCACATATATACATCAACTACTGGGGAAGACCAGCAGCAACCTTTGCAATCAGGTCTTTCCTCATGATTTTGCCTGATGATGCTTGGGAATTGCCTCTGTGAAGAACACCCGGCTGATTCTCTTGTAAAAAACTACCTGTAATTTATATATGGCAGATCGCCACATGTTACAGGATACCAGGTATATCATCAGAACAATTAATGGGAAGAAATAACTATGTATACAATTATATTACAGCATGGGAATTTGCCTTGTCAGGAGGGCATTATTGAGCCGATTTTCAAGTTCTTTCTTTGTTCAAACCAACTGTCAAAAGTCAGGTAAGGATGTGTGTGATAATTTATGCCTTTAAGTAATCAACAAGTAAGTGAATATGTAAGCTAACTCCTGCTCAATTATTGTTCATTATAAATCCAAGGTAATACACAGTAGATTAAAAAATTTATCGAGTACTGCAAATTTTTTAAAATTTCTTAAGAAGAGATTAGTGCCTAATTTCTTAACGATATATTATGGCTCAAAAAACTTTATGGCCAGAATTTTATTTTATTTTTACCCCAAAGAAAATTTCATGTGTATAATGCCCGTGGCTGGAAATGGATTAACTCTTCCCCATCAACATTTATAAGCCCATTTTTAACTTCGACGAAAAAAAATAGAAGCCCATTTTTAACTTCGACGAAAAAAAGAGAAGCCCATTCTTCAGTGTTTTTTTTGGACAACACATGACTCGTCTGCAAGATTCTAGGATGGGGCCCAAGTTATTGGGTTGCTTCAACACATGGGTTACTTTCAAATACTTTCAATATGGATTATGGGTTACTTACTGCTCTTCATTTATTGACAAAATCTCAGAACTGTTCATTAGTTAGCTTCACTCTCCGTCATAAAAAAGTCATGTATTCTGTATCTATAAACCTTAACGACCTGCAGTTATTTTTATAAAATAGACCTGTGAAATAATTTATGGGTTTTTCTATCTTGCCCATGATAAGTCCTTAAAAAAAGAAATAAATTATCACAATCAATGATTATTATTTTCCTAATGATTGAAATAACTATTTTATAAAGAGTGATTTATATAGTATAATTAATAAAAAACATACAAGGAAAAGTAATTTCAATCAATATGTAAATGATACATATTGATTGTAAGAATTTATTTCCTTTTATAAGGGTTTATCATGTGTCCCTAGGACACAAGATAGAAAAACCCATAATTTAATTAGAGTTGTTCTGGCGTATACTTCTGATTTTGCATTGATGTGGCCGGTGGAAAATTGGTCCACAGTAATTGTATATAATTGTCTCACTGATTTTTTTTCATGTAACATCAAGCTAGTTCAGTTAATTTGGCATAAATAAAAACCAAATGAAAATATCCTATCCCCAACTAAATCAGAAATGTACCTGTTTTGAAATGTACTCCTTGATTTCATCCTCCGTGATCTTGGAACCATTTGATCGCACCACAAGTGCAACAGGAACCTCCCCAGCAGCCTCGTCTTTCATTCTACAACCCAAAATTTTGTGATTATGAGATTATAAAACCTTTTTATCTTTTTTTTTCAAAAAGAATTATCTATTTCTACCAAATAATTGTGCCAATGCTTGAAAATGCATTTTACAACGCAAATTTAGTGATCATGAGATGATCAAGCCTCTTTTTTTGTTTCTTTCCAAACTTATTAAGCGCGATATTTCTACAAAATAATTTTACCAAATTTCTTCACCGCATTCTTTCATTCTACAACGCAAAATTAGTGATTATCAAGCGTTCTTAGTTACCTGTGACGTGTAGTCGAGTTGGCACCTCCCACGGTTTGTGGGGTTAGTGGTCGTGGGTTCTAACCCCGACAGTGTTGATTAGTTTCGCATTTAAATAAGGATTCTCAATATAACCAAAAGAAATCAAACATTCTTAGCTTCTTTCCAAAATAATTCTACTACCAAATTTCTTGACCACATTATTAACAATACTTAAAAAAGAAAACCAGTAATAAGTGTGTGCTTGGATGCTCGGACATTGAAAGAAGAAGACACATTTATTTTCCAAAATTACGACGTTGATTTGGTCGTTTAAAATTCAAATCGATGGTTTCAGAAGGGGGAATATGTCTTATATGTAGTATGCAGAATACTTACGGTACAACCGCCGCATCTGAGATGTTAGGATGGTTAATCAAGATTGACTCGAGCTCAGCTGGCGCCACCTGGAAGCCTTTGTATTTAATCATCTCCTTGAGCCGATTAATGATGAAAAGTTCATCATCATCATCAATGTATCCTATATCGCCTGTATGCAACCATCCCTCTTTGTCAATAGTCGTCTCCGTGGCCTCGGGGTCATTTAAATAACCTGATCAAGAAGCAAGAAAATCTTTAATTTTGATGATTATTATAATGTAAATTTCGATAGTACACAGAGAATGTACTGGAATTTATTAATGTACTGGAATTTATTGACCTAATGTTTTCCTCAAAATTTTAGGTTGTTTTCTTATATATTGCCGCTTGAGAATTGCGATATATATCCTCATGAGACAATTAATTATTTGTACCTTTCATGATCTGGGTTCCTCGAAGGCAGATCTCCCCAGCTTGGTTTCTTGGTAGTGACTTGCCTGTATCAACATGGATGATCTTCATCTCAGAATTCCTCAAAACGGTACCACAAGCACCTGACTTTACTCTAAAAGGTTCTTTCGCAAATGCCAAACACATAGCCAGTGGCCCTGCCTCAGTCATCCCATACCCCTGCTTGCTCCATAAATGAGACGCCCCAACCCGTATTTACCGTACACAGTAAATACGTGCCGGAACTGTGACAACTCAACCCAAAATGAAACCAGCATACAGTGTATACAACAAGAACACGGGCTCAACAGCCCAAAGTAAAATCAACAATAGAAACTCATCCGGCCCAATGGCCCAATAATAACAAAAGTATGCACAGCGGAAGACTTAAAGACTCACTAACACTGTATGCGTAATAGATGCAACCTATGGATCCGAGCCCTGTCCAAGGGATAACGCTGCAGCCTGTCTGGAATGCACCGAACCTGTACATGAAACAACTCATCCTACGGGATGAAAGCCCGCAGGTGAGGGGTGAGTCCGAAGTGCTCACGACAATGGAAAGACGATCAATATGGACACTAAAATTACTCAAGGCAAAAACAGGCAAAAACCGACCCAAAGACTCAATAAAAACCAATTATCCAATTTTATCTTTACGGGCCCCGTCACGGATAAGCTAGGGTCGTACCAGGTTATCAACCTGTTCCTGGTGCCAGATCAAAAAGAACCCAGGGATAGACATCGAAAAAATAACAAACCGGGATAGACATCCCAAGCATAGACATGCTTATCACACGAACCTAGATCATGGCCACCACAAAACAGTCTCTAACCATCCGGTCGTACCTCTACTTACCACGTGACAATTACATTACCGTCATTTAAAATCAAAACGTAGGGATCGACATCCCTAACCAAAATACCGGGATAGACATCCCATCCAAAAATACCAAGGATCGACATCCTTGTCACAATTTATTACTTATTCCATTATACTTGTTCCAAAAGACACAGAAAATCGACACGGGAATAAACATCCCAAAAATACCAAGTCAAGACACCGGGATAAACATCCCGAAACCAACCACATAATACTCAACAATGCAAAAATCATCAAAACATAATGAACGAGTAATATAGGCACATATTGAAGGAAATCCATCCTCACCTTGGCCGATTACTCAACTTCGGAGACAATGACCTGTCCGACGCCGGCTCCTCGGGAAACTGCCCGATATCCGAACCTATACATCGAAACAACACATACTCACATAAATGCACATATTCGGTATGCTATGATGCCCAAAATGCGTAATAATCCCATCCCGATTATATATCCTTTATTACTATCATTTTTACCAAAAATATTTACCGTACATAATTCCGAATATAATTTCGGTACCATACTTTAATTAAACTCTTTAAAAATATTTCATAAAATAAGTATACTTTCCAAAATATTAAACTCCATAATTTTTCCAGTACATAACAATCTATTTATAATTTTCAGAAAATATTTGTAGTATTTATCTTTTCTAAATATATATAGTAATAGTATTTTCCAACACAAAATATAATTAACTTTAATTTTCCAAATACATATTTATACACATATACCATAATCATAATTTTCCAGACTAAATAATATACATATTAAATTTACAGAAATTATTTTCAAGGTATATATATATTTTTCTCCAATTAATAATAATTTTCCAAAGCATAACTTAATTATTTATCAAAGTAAATATGTTTATATTTTAATGAAAATACCAGAGTTAAATTGGAAATAATTTTCTCAAAATAACTATATAATTTTTTTCCAAAAATAAATACCAGTAATTATATAAACAGATTTATATATATATATAATTAAAAAAGGAAAAAAAAAGAAAATAACAAACCCAACCTTAATAACCCAGGCGCGATCCGCCGTCAAAACGGGTCGGAAACCCGGCCTCACCTCGGGTTCGGCGATGGCGGCGCGACAGGAGCTCGAGGAGGGGAAAGGCGAGCACAGCCGCGATGTCGGGGCGGCACGAGCGGCGCGGGGGCAGCGGAAGGAAGCGCTGGCGTCGTCGACGGGCTGAGCAGGAGCGGCTAAGGCACGACCCGCGGGTTGCACGACGGGTCAACGGCTCTCCTGTGCTCGTCCGGCGGCGGATGGCGACGGGGGAGGCGGCAGCAGGTCGGCGACGGCGTGAGGAACACCAAGGTGTCGGCGGTGCAGCGAACGGCAGCCTGGAACGGCGGCACATGAACAGTGCTGAGGCGGGGGAGAAGGTGACCAACTGTTCATCGGGTTTTTTTCCTTTTTTCCTTATTTTCTGCTTTTCTTTTCTTTTCCTTTGATTTTTTTCTGATTTTCCTTCTCTTTTTTTTTTCCTCTCTATTTCTTCCTTCTCCTGATTTTTCTTTTTCTTTTTTTTTCTTTTCTCTCTTTTTTTCTCTCTTTTCTTTTTTCCTCTCCTCTTTCTCTCTTTTCTTTTTTTTTTCTACTTCTCCTCTCCTCCCTTCCTCACCGGTTCTCTTCTCTTTTTAAAACCTAAAAATCACTATTTAACATGTGATTAACAAATAATGCAGTTCGTCTACATTACTGGCGAATCCGATCCGGACCAGAAAATAACCGATACCTCCTTAGTTATTTTCCGACGTGATTTTTCGAGAAATTCCGAAACCCGAAAAATACCAACTTAGGTTCGAAAAATCCGCGGGAAAATCACGAGCGCGGGAAAACCCTTGGTTTCGAAAAACAACTCCCGATTTACCTTGAATTAATTACCCAAGATTAATTCAACAGTAAATCACGGTAAAAAGACTTTTACAGTCTGGTAAAAATCTAAAATATTACCCGGGCTGTTACAGACTACCCACCTTAAAAAGAATTTCGTCCCCGAAATTCCGTCTTATCCGTGGGTCCTACCACGATAAGATTCTGGCACACTCTGCCAGGTGTCCAACCTCAACATGAGATACTGCTTATACCCTTAAGCGACATCTCATCCGCTTATAAATACCAAACCTCATGACTGGCATACTCACACACAGTCATGGACTCTCCACTCCGATCTCGTACAACCTCTGACTCCGAGAACAACAGTTATATCGGCGGCAAAGCCTTCCCGACAAGCTCTGAGGATGAACCTCCCAAGAAGCGGTTCAAGACCAACATCATCGGCCTGAAGGAGCACATGGTCGTTTCCCCAAAACGACGGAAGAAGCGAGTCCCCAAGAAAGCTGAAGATCGCAAGGGCAAGGCGGTAGCTGAGAGCAGCACTCCGCAATAGAAGCTGACGCAACTGAACTTCTCCCTGAAGAAGATCAGCTCGGCGGTGGCGCAAATAGAACTAGCGTGTGCGGAACTGTTCCCACACATGCAAAATGTAAAACAACTTGTAAAAGACCTGGAGAAGCAAGTAACTCCATAGAGAGTACTTCTTCTCCTGTTGTAAACCTTTTAAAATAAATAAAATAAATTTCCTTTTAAAATCAAAAATCTCTTGTATTATGAAATCTTATGTTAAACGGAAATTAAAACATCTCAAAGCAAAATAAAAATCAACTATAAGAATATATAAATCAAATATAAAGAAATTAAAAGTAAAATTTGTTTAACAAAATCAAAACAAAAAGAAATTAAAACAAAATATGTTTCATGATCGGTGCCCAAATCGGTCCTAAGCAGATACGTGACATACGGAACTAACGGTGACGATCACGAGCACGTCCTGTGTTCCTCGAAAGAGACGTACCCACTTGTTCACAATTTCCGCATGAGCCAAAAACGTCTGTCAGGTCTCGTATCTCTCCACGGTGTCCAAACAGCTGTAACCTTGTCGCACATGCACTCTACTCGAGATACGGTCCCATCCATCTAGCCTCAACGGTCACGGATGCAAGTGATAAAAGATGCAGAAAGATATAATAAGACCATGAAAAGAAAAGACAAAGTAGCCAGAGTGAAAGAAAATCAAGAGATGGAAAAAGGCTGAAAAACTCTGGCGTGGGTCCGAAAAAAACGCGTAAAGTATCAAAGCATTAATTGAAAGCAACAGTAAATTCAAAAAGCAAAATCTTTGAAAATCAAAAACGGTAATCACGCTCCTCATATGAGTATAAAATAAGGAGCGGTGAGATGTAAATTATCAAAAGCATTTTAAAAAGCAACAAATCACCCAGGCATCCAAAACCACAAAACGCTGAAAAACAAAAGACCAATACGTCCTATCAAAATGCCTGCTCCATCCTCCGTCTTCTTTGTCGAAGGTGCCAACCTAGGCAGAAGGAATCGTCTGGCATACAGCATGTTCAACGAACGTCCAGAGGAGCTACCAAACGAGCTCGGTAGGATGCCCCGACTGGTCTTCGTCGACGAGCTCTACTCCTCAACATTCTTCGTCACTCCCATGGAAGAGGTGTTCTTCCTAGAGGACCACGAAACTCTAAGGACCTCATACTACGGATCGACAAACTCCGTGATGTTCTTCATCTCCGAAAGGCTACAGGAATTCAACCTGGAGTCCACTTGTCAAACTGTGGAGTAAGGCGCCTACTACCAGCTCTCGATGACGGCTCAAAGCATGCCCAGAATGACTCGGCTACCTCCAACCTGGCCAAAAGCACAACTACTGGTGTGGAACTGCAGAGGAGTCGCAAGGCGTGCTCAGGAGTTCTCGCGTACCCTGAGGGACTTAAAGAACCAATATAAGCCGAACATGGTTCTTCTGACGGAGACACAGTGGCAACCACGGGACGATCACGGTCTGATTCCACTCCGATTCCCTCAAGCTAACCGGTTCCAGATTCCTGGCCAGAGAGACAGAGGCGGCATGTGGTTCTCTTGGAGCGACAGAGTCACGGTCAACATCAACAGCGATCCAAACAGCTTCCGTGTCAACGTCGTCCCAAATCGTTAAATGTATTTTTATTTTTATAAAATATCAAAAATCAAAATCAATGTAATATTTCCCTTTTATTTTATAAAATATCAAATATCAATGTACTATATCTGTTTGTGATGAAGTATCAGTATTATTAATAATATTTGTATTTTCGCTTATTTTGGCATCATTTACCTCATATGTGTATGTTCTGCGACAGCTGGCGTCCCTTAACTGGATCCATAATGCACTAACTAAATGATATAAATTAATAAACAACTGGAGCGAACTATGCAAACAAGAACAACAACACACAAGGACTGCCCTACAAGACCTAACGCCCGCTCCGCTACCAAAATGAGACGCCCCAACCCGTATTTATTGTACACAGTAAACACGTGCCGGAACTGTGACAACCCAACCCAAAATGAAACCAGCATACAGTGTATACAACAAGAACACGGGCTCAACAGCCCAAAGTACAATCAACAATAGAAACTCATCCGGCCCAATGGCCCAATAATAACAAAAGTATGCACAGCGGAAGACTTAAAGACCACTAACACTGTATGCGTAATAGATGCAACCTATGGATCTGAGCCCTGTCCAAGGGATAACGTTGCAGCCTGTCTGGAATGCACCAAACCTGTACATGAAACAACTCATCCTACGGGATGAAAGCCCGCAGGTGAGGGGTGAGTCCGAAGTGCTCACGACAATGGAAAGACGATCAATATGGACACTAAAATTACTCAAGGCAAAAACAGGCAAAAACCGACCCAAAGACTCAATAAAAACCAATTATCCAATTTTATCTTTACGGGCCCCGTCACGGATACGCTAGGGTCGTACCAGGTTATCAACCTGTTCCTGGTGCCAGATCAAAAAGAACCCAGGGATAGACATCCCAAAAATAACAAACCGGGATAGACATCCCAAGCATAGACATGCTTATCACACGAACCCAGATCATGGCCACCACAAAACAGTCTCTAACCATCCGGTCGTACCTCTACTTACCACGTGACAATTACATTACCGTCAT